>CAWUFW010021984.1:0-106887 GCA_963921515.1 Calotriton arnoldi | reverse complement strand
ATGCCAGTGACGATGATGATGATGATGGTGATGGTGATGTCCGCACACAGCTCATCACCAACTTCTTTAGCTGAATGTGAGTATCCTGAGGTGTCATGTCAATGATGTGAGTTGGCATGATGTGTGGGTGGTGCTCTGGTGCTGTTGGAGTGTGTCCATGGGCTACTTGACTAGGATGTGTGTTGCGATGTGTGGTGACAGGTGGGCTGTACTCCCCAACAGTGTTGACATGCTAACTTGGTTCTGGGTGGGTATCTTGTAACATGTATTGTGCATGAGTTTTGCTGTTCTGTCCTGTACTCCATTGCTTTTGACTGTGTGTCATTTCTGTCCTTCACAGGGTACTTTCAGATTCGTTTGGTCAACTGTGTCCCACCGGCACGCGTGATTGCACATCCAGGCTGGTAGCTGTTGTGTCCCTACAGGTGATGTGCGCCACACCCATGGACTTCCTTCTGTCTACAGTTGTTGACTGTGTGCCCGCTACCAGGTGGGGTTACCTTGCATCTGTAGTGGTTACGGCATGTTGCTGCTGTGTAATAAACCTGTGCTTCACTTAGTGATGTGCGTTGTCTGTGGTCACACATTTGACTGCCATTTGCTTACTGCACCTGTGGGCTGCTTGACTACAACTGGGAATGGGTGTGGTGTCTGTGCATTGCACCGTCTTCCCTGGCAACATCAGTGTAGGCAATGAGTCAGATGGCCTAGGTGTGTATGTGTTGTGTAGCCCTGGTGGTGTGTCTCCCTCATATGTGTCCACGTTGCCTGTACTCACATGCCTGTGTTGTCCTTGCTGTTGCAGTTACGCGCTACAGTGTAATTTTGTTGTTCATCATCCCCATAACAGCACCCACGTTGGAATCACGACAGAGGCAGAGTATGGTGTATTTATTGTGTTTGTTGTGATACATCTGTGATAATAGTGCATAGGATGGATTGTGCTGTACATGAATCTTGCAATCCCAAGTTCCTAGATGAATAGAAAGTCCAGGTAGACAGGATCCCCAGTATCGGGGCCACAGTTGTCTGACACATTGTTCCAACTTGTACTCCCCATGCAATGTGTGGGAGTAGTGTTGCCATCAACAGGGTGAACAGTCTGTGCACAAAGGCGAAAATCCAGAACAGGTTCAGGCTTCCTGGGAGTTGCGCTTGGCCGTCAGCCTCTCACTTTCCCCTCCTCGGACGACCCCTCTTCTTGCGGGGGGGGCCCTCAAGTGCAGGCTGCTGCGGTGCAGGGGACTCTCCGCCAGGAGTCCTCCTCCCTCCCTGTGGCAGTTGCAGTTTGTTCGGTACCAGATGTTGTTGGCACACAGGGAGGTGTGGACTGGTTGCTGTTCATCTGGCGGAGGCATTGTAAAATGTCCCTGTGCACCGCCGTCATCTCATGTAGTACATCCCACTTGGACTCCACGCGGGTCATGTGGGAGTCCACACGTGACATGTGGGAGTCCACACGTGACATGTGTGACTCCACGTGGGACATGTGGGAGTCAAGCGGGCATGATGGGCAGCCTGCTGCTGTTTGATGTCTCTGAGGCCCCACTACCTGGCTGGGCTCTCCGGTTGCTGGACTGGTACGCATCAGCTATGCGTACCAGTTGTGGGTCTTCATGCACACCAGCAACGTCTGCAAGCAGCGACCTCTGTCTCCCACCCCTCCCACCACCCCTGCTGACCATGTGCAGTGTGTGCAGTTGCACGCACAGATCAACCCTGGTCCACCTCGGGGGTTGGTGGTGGTGGTGGTGTCCATGGCCCCAGGTTGGTCCAGGGTCACTGCGCTGGTGTTGTTCCTTATTCTGTCCATGTCGGCAGGGATGGTATTCGTGGTGACAGTCGTTGGAGGGAGGTGGGTGCAGGGGGTGCAGCTGGTGGACCTGCTGGTGCTGCAGCTGGTGGTCCTGCTGGTGCAGCATGTTGACTTGCACCGGATGTGCCAGGGTTGTTCTTCATCGTCCGAGGAGGACAGAGGCTGTACTGACGCCAGTGAGCTCGGCATCCTCTTGAGCCTGGGACTGGGACTCCTCAGCGTCTGCTGCTGTGTCCCTATCATCACCTGATGTTTTTGGAGACACAAACAATGTATGTCATGTTTCTGCAGGCATCAGTGGTTGACACACCTGACAGTTGTGACTGTGCCTCGGGGGTGCGGGCCTGTACATTGTATTGTCCTAAGTACGTCACAGTCAGGGGTTGATATTGGTGTGCTGCACATTGTCCTGCATTATTTGGGCATTTCTATGTATTCTCTGGGGTGTGAACATGGTCTGCATTGATTGTGTTTGGTTGACAGCCAGACCTCCTTCCCACCCACCCACCCACCCAGTCAGTTATCCCACCATGGAGCGTGCTTGCATTGCAGGAGTGTAAGTTGTCTCTCAGGATGTCAGTCAGAGGTGTCCTGCTGTTTGTTGGTGCACAGTTGGCAGCAGGGCCTTGTGCTCCCCACAGCAGTAGCCAGTGTCAGCCATCTTGTGAGTCCTTCTCCACTCCCTGTGATGTGAGCATGGTTCAGGAGTGGTGTTGATGGGAGCCAGTTGTGAGGCTGAGCATATGTCTCGTGACTACCACTCCCATCATGCTATTGCCTCCACCCCCCTTCCCAGCATGCCCATGCTTCCTTCCTTCTGACTCTGCTTCCCTGTGGGGTGGGCTGGCTGTGCTGACAGGATGGCTGGGAGTGTTGTCCTGGCAGTTGTTTGGCTAAGAGTCCCAAGAGTGTCCCTGTGCTTCACACAACATAACCCAGGTGGTGGTGCTTTGTGGGATCTTGTGTTAGGATGGAGGGCATTGCATTCTACCAGGTGGGTACTGTGGAGTTTGTGTTGGGGGGGGTGTGAGGGGAGGTGCTGGTGACTATGGTCAGTGCTGCAAGTCCCCCTTCCCACCCAGCCAGCCGGATATCCCACCATGGAACGTGCTTGCATTGCAGGGAGTGTAAGTTGTCTCTCAGGATGTCAGTCAGTGGTGTCCTGCTGTTTGTTGGTGCACAGTTCCCAGCAGGGCCTTGTGCTCCCAGCAGTAGCCAGTGTCAGCCATCTTGTGAGTCCTTCTCCACTCCCTGTGATGTGAGCATGGTTCAGGGTGGTGTTGATGGGCCAGTTGTGAGGCTGAGCAATGTCTGTGACTACGACTCCCATCATGCTATTGCCTCCACCCCCTTCCCAGCATGCCCATGCTTCCTTCCTTTTGACTCTGCTTCCCTGTGGGGTGGGCTGGCTGTGCTGACAGGATGGCTGGGAGTGTTGTCCTGGCAGTTGTTTGGCTAAGAAGTCCCAAAAGTGTCCCTGTGCTTCACACAACATAACCCAGGGTGGTGGTGCTTTGGCTGGGATCTTGTGTTAGGATGGAGGGCATTGCATTCTACCAGGTGGGTACTGTGGAGTTTGTGTTGGGGGGGTGTGAGGGAGGTGCTGGTGACTATGGTCAGTGCTGCAAGTCCCCCTTCCCACCCAGCCAGCCGGATATCCCACCATGGAGCGTGCTTGCATTGCAGGAGTGTAAGTTGTCTCTCAGGATGTCAGTCAGTGGTGTCCTGCTGTTTGTTGGTGCACAGTTGGCAGCAGGGCCTTGTGCTCCCCACAGCAGTAGCCAGTGTCAGCCATCTTGTGAGTCCTTCTCCACTCCCTGTGATGTGAGCATGGTTCAGGGTGGTGTTGATGGGCCAGTTGTGAGGCTGAGCAATGTCTGTGACTACGACTCCCATCATGCTATTGCCTCCACCCCCCTTCCCAGCATGCCCATGCTTCCTTCCTTTGACTCTGCTTCCCTGTGGGAGTGGGCTGGCTGTGCTGACAGGATGGCTGGGAGTGTTGTCCTGGCAGTTGTTTGGCTAAGAGTCCCAAGAGTGTCCCTGTGCTTCACACAACATAACCCGGGGTGGTGGTGCTTTGTGGGATCTTGTGTTAGGATGGAGGGCATTGCATTCTACCAGGTGGGTACTGTGGAGTTTGTGTTGGGGGGGGTGTGAGGGGAGGTGCTGGTGACTATGGTCAGTGCTGCAAGTCCCCCTTCCCACCCAGCCAGCCGGATATCCCACCATGGAACGTGCTTGCATTGCAGGGAGTGTGAGAGTTGTCTCTCAGGATGTCAGTCAGTGGTGTCCTGCTGTTTGTTGGTGCACAGTTGGCAGCAGGGCCTTGTGCTCCCCACAGCAGTAGCCAGTGTCAGCCATCTTGTGAGTCCTTCTCCACTCCCTGTGATGTGAGCATGGTTCAGGAGTGGTGTTGATGGAGCCAGTTGTGAGGCTGAGCAATGTCTGTGACTACGACTCCCATCATGCTATTGCCTCCACCCCCTTCCCAGCATGCCCATGCTTCCTTCCTTTTGACTCTGCTTCCCTGTGGGGTGGGCTGGCTGTGCTGACAGGATGGCTGGGAGTGTTGTCCTGGCAGTTGTTTGGCTAAGAGTCCCAGAGTGTCCCTGTGCTTCACACAACATAACCAGGGTGGTGGTGCTTTGTGGGATCTTGTGTTAGGATGGAGGGCATTGCATTCTACCAGGTGGGTACTGTGGAGTTTGTGTTGGGGGGGTGTGAGGGGAGGTGCTGGTGACTATGGTCAGTGCTGCAAGTCCCCCTTCCCACCCAGCCAGCCAGCCAGATATCCCACCATGGGACGTGCTTGCATTGCAGGGAGTGTAAGTTGTCTCTCAGGATGTCAGTCAGTGGTGTCCTGCTGTTTGTTGGTGCACAGTTGGCAGCAGGGCCTTGTGCTCCCCACAGCAGTAGCCAGTGTCAGCCATCTTGTGAGTCCTTCTCCACTCCCTGTGATGTGAGCATGGTTCAGGGTGGTGTTGATGGGACAGTTGTGGGGGGGCAATATGTGTGACTGCGACTCCCATGATGCTATTGGCTACACTGACTTGGCCAGCATACACAGAATTCCTTCCTTTGAGTGGTCTTCACTGTGTGTTGGTGTTGTTGTGGTGGCTACATGTGTGGATGTGTGTGTTAGTTCTATTTGTGCCACTGCCTAGCTGTAGTTGTGGTTGTGTTTGTACATGTGTTGGCACAGTTGGATGTGACTTTTTTGATGGCATGTGTTGTGTTTATCTGACTGACATACACATTTTGGGATGATTCTGTTCTAGTTGCTGTGTAATTGCTATGAGTGCATGGTTTGACTCTCCCCTTGACAGTGATGTGTGTGTTTTGTGGCAGTTTATTGTGTACATTTGTTGTGTACTCACCAGGCTCTGGGATGTCCTCTAGTCCATATCGCTCACTGGCGGAAGGATGGCCCGCACCTTCTCCTCCCAGAGGCCTGAGGTATACTGGCTTGGCAGGAGGGCCACTGCCGGTGTATTGGCTCAGGTGGTAGTCTTTCTTGAGCAGCTCCCGGACCCTCCTGCGCACGTCATACCACCTGTTCTGGATGTCGGTCTTTGTGCGCCGACATGGTGATTGGGCGTTCACCCTGTTGATGATCCTCTCCCACATCTTGGTTTTCTGCGACATGGGGTCTGTTGGACCAGAGTGCCAAACAGCTGTGGCTCCACCCTGAGGATCTCGTCTACCATGACTTCCAATTCACTATCTAGGAACTTGGGATTCTTCTTGGGGAGCATGGTGATGGGTGGTGATAGTGGGTGATGTGTGTGTTGGTGTGCAGGTGAGGGTGTGTGGGTGTGTGTTGTGCTGGGTGTATGTGAGGTAGGTATTTGTTGGTGTGCTGCTGGTGTGTGGCTTGTGTGAGGGATGAGCTGTGGGTGTGTGGTTGCTTTCTCTTGGGTGCTGGCAGTGGAATGGCATTTGCAAAGGCTCATGGTAGTGATTTGTGTCCTTTATATAGGTGGAGTTGTTGGTGTGTCTTTGTTCTCTGTCCCCACCCCCCAGTATTTATTGGCTTGGTAATTGCTTGTTTGGCCTTTTTTGGTTGATTTTTCCTTTGTGCTTAAATTAAAAATAAATTACTTCCAACCATTTACACCTACAAACACCACAACACACACCTAAAATTAATTACATAATTACATAATTAATTAATAAGTAATTAATTAAAATTCTTTAACAACCAAATATTAATTAATTAATAATAATTTAATTTACACATTTAACACTATAAAATATCTATAACACAAATATTAATAAATAAAAATTAATCAATAAATTTAATATAATTAAATTACTTCCCATCATTTTCCCCTATAAACCCACAATTCGCTACGGAACTAAAAGCACAAAATTCATATTAAAAAAATAATAATAATTTTAATATAATTAAATTACTTCCCACCCTATTCTCCTATAAACACACAATCCGCTACAGAACTAAAAGCGGAAAATGAAAATATTTTTTTATAACTACTAAAATGTAACACATATTTTAAAAATACAAACAATTCTTACACGCAATAACATACATCACATGCATATAAAATATACACTAAAATACATAACAATAATAAAAAACGATATTTTTAACATCTATATTTTTGCAAACGATATTAAACACTTCGATATTTTTTACATCGATATTTCTTACCTGAAGTCGATATTCTTAACCTCGATATTCTTGATGTCAATATTTCTGACCCACGATATTTCCAACTCTATATTTGTGCACCTCGACATTTTGTACTCGATATTCTGTCTCTACACCAAAGAGAGCATTGTTTAAAGGGTTCACTAATTTGATCTGTATACTGTTTCTAGAAGGGTCTTTCTGTGGGTATAACTAGGGAATACTCTTTAGCTTTGGTCAGATTCCTTTGGTCAGATTCCTTTCAGACTAGGATATGTACAGTCCTCTATGCACTATTCTTGTTGCATAGTTTCAAGCTATGCAATACTCTTGTTTTAAAGAACTTCTACAGAAGTTCTTATATGCTGACACCTTTCTATCTTCATGGATCTAATCTGGGTTTCATTTACCACTCTTTAGTGTAAGTTAGTTGGAGAAAATTAGAATCTGTCATGCCTTATAGGCAGGAGGACCAAAACTATCACCACTCTGCCTTTACACATCACCACACATCCCCTTTTTATAAAAGAATACAACATTTATTTCAACCATTACTCCACCAAAATTCTTATTTAATACCACTAACCTTTTCCCATCTTAAAACAATTCATATAATAAATAGAAACATGAAATAAAAGAAAAACAAAAGAACAAGAAATGCTGTACACAAAAATCCACTCATTTTCCTTAGTACTTATTTAACAAAAGCTTGCCCTTTCTTTGGTGTAACCCTGGTGGGAGCATTCCTTCTTGCAGGATTATTCAACTCAACCACACTTGTACCATCTTTTACTTTTTCTTTGGTAACATTACTGTGATTGCCAGGAGTCAATTCCACACGGGTGGTGCTTCACCAATTCCCACCAACAACTACACAAAGTTCTTCCTCAATTCAAACACCTGAGCAGGTTTTTTAAATTTAGATAATCCTTTCTCAACCATAATGGGACTTTTTACACACAGCCAATCTCCTATTTTCAGTTAAAACTCTTTTTTCTTCCAAAAATTCCAAATTGGTCAGATTAGATTTATCTTCAGCATGTCTCCACCATTCACCAACACTTCCTTCTTTTGGAAGTAACTGAACCATCCAAAAAGGACATAGGGGCCCATTAGGAAGGCGGGCGGATCTCCCCCGCCGGCCCGGCGGTAGCCACCGCCGGCCCGGCGGGTGCGATCCGCCCGTCATCCATGCCTGATTGACCCTCCGCCATATTAGGATGGCTGGGGGGTCCGCGGCGGACGGGAAGACCGTCCGCCGCTTTTCCGCCGGTTGACTCGTCGACCGGGCGGAAAACGGGCACAATATGGTGGCGGTATCTGCAAGACACCGCCATCCATATTGTGATGCAGGTGGCGAATCGCATTTCCATGGCGGCGTTGCCGCCATGGAAAGGCATGTTGTTCCTTCTGTTGGGGGCCGTTTGCGGGCCCCCAGGGTGTTGGGGGGTGCACATGGGGGGTACCTTTGGTACCCCCCCTCATTGCCATGCACTACGTGGCAGGCACCACGTGGTGCCTGCTATGTAGTGCATGGCAATGTTGTGCACAGTCCTTTCACATTGCGAGCGGGTCTGCAGCCAGCAGATCCACCCGCAATGTAAAAGGGCCAGGATGTGCCCGCCAGTGTGGCGGGCGCATCCTAATTTACATGGCGGGACCGCCGCAACTTCGGCGGTCGGTCCCTGGCTTCCTTGCGATGGCGGGAGGACAAAGTAATGGACCCCATAGTTCGTTTACAGCTTTACTCCCTCTCAGCAACTCAAAGATAGTTCTCCCAGCTACAGTTTGTGGTGTGGTGTGGTGTCGTAGGACCAAACTAAGGTGCCGATCACGATGGCGGGCGGACAAAGTCCGCCCGCCATCTCATTTGCAAAAGGGACCGCCCACCATAGGTGCAGCGGTCCCGCAATACACATTAGGATGCGCCCGCCACACTGGCGGGCGCATCCCGTATTTTTACATTGCGGCGGGCGGTGCTGCAAGCAGCACCTGCCGCAATGTAAAATACATGTTGTGCATTTACATGCACAACGTGACAGGCACCGCGCGGTGCCTGCCACATTGTACATGCAAATGCAGGGGGGTACCATAGGTACCCCCCATGTGCACCCCCCACTCCCCCAACACCCTGGGGGCCCGCAACGGGCCACCAACAGCAGGAACCGCCAGCCTTTCCATGGCGGCAATGCAGCCATGGAAACTGCTCGCAGGCTGCATCGTAATATGGACAGACACCGCCACCATATTCAGCACGTTTTCCGCCGGTCGACGAGTCGACCGGCGGAAAAGTGGCGGACGGTCTTTCCGTCCGCCGCGGACCCCCCAGCCATCATGATATGGCGGGGGGTCTTTGCTGTCTGGATGGCGGGTGGATCGCCCCCGCCGGGCCGGCGGTGACCACAGCCGGCCCGGCGGGGGCGATCCGCCCGCCATCGTGATCGGCCCCTAACTCCTTGACCTATTTTGCTACTTTCATATTATTTCTGCTTGAAATTGAATCAACAGATCCCTCTGTCACTAAGACTTTATCACTTATATTGCACAATTTCTCGCAAAATCCCAGATCTCACTATCCATTCTAGGCCACCAAAAATCTTCCCTGACCTTCCGTTTAGTCACTGTGGAACCCAAATGGCCTAGATGTGTCAAATCATTAATACGTTGGCAAAAACAGGAAGGTGGAATCAATTTTGCCCCATGCACCAGCAATCTTTCTTCCATGGATAATTCCTCCACAACTTTCCAAAAATTTGCAATTCATAGGATAAATTCTTTTCTTTTGGCCAACCAGACTTCACTAAGGGAATAGCCTCTTTCAAAATATAATAATTTTCAATCGCATTGACCTAGTCTTCACTTTTGCTGCACACACCGACATCACCTACATGAGCAATACATGAGAGAATCCGAAAGTGAACACTTCAGATTCGCATTCCAGATCATCAGCGTCTTCAATGGGAAGCCTGGACAGACAGCATAACCTTGAATCTTTTCCTCCTGGGATATACTGTACTGTAAATGTGAATTCCAACAATTTTGCTGCTAATCTGGCAAGTCTAGCTGTGGATCATTTTATTTTTTTTCCTAACAGATTATGCACTAAGGGGCAATGATCAGTTTTTATCACAAATAGTTTTCCTCTCAGATATGGCTTAAATTTTTCTATACTCCACACACATGACAATAGCGATTTCACGATTACACAATATTTATGCTCAGCCTAAAGTAATGTCCTGGAGGCAAATCCTACAGTGTACTCATGGTTGCCCTCCATTTGGGACAAAACTGCCCCTAGCCCATACTCACATGCATCCACAGTAACAACTGTTTTATTTCCCCCTACAAATGGTTGCAAAGCTGGTGCATTGATAATTTGTTCTTTGATAGTTTTGAAAGATTGTTCACTTACAGAGGATCACACAAATTCTGTACCTTTTTTCAGAAGCATTCTAAAACATTCAGTTAGATTTGCAAAATGTCTCAAAAACTCGGCATAGAACTCACACAGCCCAAAAAAAGAAAGTAGGAGTGCCTCATTTTTAGAAGCAGGTGCATCCACTATGATTTTTTACAAGATAGGGTTTAGGTTTTACTCCTTGGCTAGAGAAAACATGACCAACATACTCAATTTCTCACATTTTAAAAATGCATTTGACTTTCCGTAAAGTAACCCCTCTGTTTTCAAGTACACTTACCACTTTGCTTAACACTTGATCATGTTCAGATTCTCTGTTTGAGAATACCAAGATATCATCCTGGAATACTGCTACTTGGGAGAACTGTTTGAACATGGAAGACATTAATCTCTTAAAAACTGCTTTCCAAACAGCATTCTGAAGAATTGACATCTGGAGTGACAAAGAAAGTCAAATGTTGTGAATCCTTATCTAGTTCAACCTGATGGTAAGCTGCCCTTAGATCCAGCTTGGTGAACCAGCTAGAATGATCAATCTCTGGGGTCCATTACGATGACTGGCGGATGCACCTCCGCGATGCTGGCGGTGGGATAAAACGCTGTTTTCCGCCCGTGAGCTGCGGTGCCCCCGTCCGCCATATTACAATGGCCAAACACAGCCCATTGTCCGACCGCCGAGGTGCAACTCAGACCGCAATCAAAACGCGCCCGCGGCGGAGACAACCAATCCAGAGCTACCGCCGTACGGAATGACGTCCCTCCCACCGTACAAATTAGGATGCGCAAAACAGCCAGGCCCACCGCAGCGGAGAAACCGGCCATACTGAGCATACGGAAGCACCACAGCGGAGCGCGAAATCGATAACCGGAGCCGAACGCCATGGACCCGGCACTACATGTCTTCCCGGCGCTGTACATGATCCACCTACAGCAAGCCATGGACCGTCGCGGATTCCGACGCAGGTACGCCATCACACAACTCCGCTAACAAACACAACCCACAAATCCATGTCAGGTGTAAGGTGCCTGCCCCCACCAGACACCCTTGTGGGGACAGGAACACAACCACAGGTGTAGCCACACATGTCCCACCTGCCACTAGTCCACCCCTCCACACCCAGGCCACCATGTCCGCGATCCTCAAATAATGCCCAGTTCACGTGACCACAGAGGTGAATCCGCGAGTAAAAATGCACACAATGTAGTAGCCTGGGTCAGCGCAAGGCAGGGGCAGTGCCCAAAGTACACAGGGCAACACCTCCACACTCCACACACTAGGCCCACCCACACCATGAAGGGACATGACATGTGATCTCCCTGTGCCCCCACATGCCCAAAAAGCAGCCAGGTGAACACACACACACTGCACCACACAACAAACAACTAGGGAGACAGCCTCATCAGGTGTGGCTGCAGAGTAACACACAGCGTACAAGCACTGGGCCAGGGGAACACACACACTACAACAACACCACACTCATGGCAAGTAAACTGAGTCCAAGCACTAATTAAACACACACAGATAATGAACAAACACTCCAATGGACACAGCCTGTCAAGTCACACAGACATACCCCACACTGACACACAGCAACAAACACAGACCACATGCCAACAGCAATGTAGGACAACAAATAGGAAACCCAAAGTGAGGTGCACACAAATGGAATGGCAAGGAGCCGAACACCAAGAATGTGTATATCACATGCACGGGAAGGAACACATTACATCCACCCCAGCCAAAAAAGCCACACATGGCAGTCACAGTGAGTGAAGTCAAACCACAGTTACCTCACTGCAACAACTCATGGAGACAGTAAGGCAACCCATGAATAGGCACAGGGATGAAAGGAAGGGTCTGAAGTCCAACCCTGATCAGCCACACATCTGAATCAAAATACATCACAGGAGTATGTCAGCAGCACAACACACAGGGCCCATTGCAATACTCCATGACAGTCAAACACAAGTATGAACCTTCACACAACCCCCACACCCATCACACCTGCAGCACACAACACCAGTGACAAACACACAGAAGCTTGCCAATAATATCCAGTCAAGACACTGACAATCAAACTCACCCCCTGGGTGGTATCCACAAACATCACACACACACACAGGTATGGCAGTACCACTGTACGCACAAAAACAACAGTCAAACACTGAACACAATTAAAACACACACACAGAACTACTACAACAACAGACAAGACCTGTGCAGCTAAACAGTGCAAATTCTATGGGAGCACAGACACAACAGGAGTACACAACCACATCAGTCATGAAAAACGCACAGACAACATACCACAACACATATAAGAAGTGCATCCACTAAAAACAATAATGGAGTAAAAAAGGCAGAAATGGGCCTACAATGACACATAGACACACATACCACAACACCCATCCACTCAAAATGGTGTCACAGTGTACCACATGTCTGCACATGCACAACCATGACCATAGACACATCAAATGTGAGAGGAGAAAACACCAAGGACGCACATAAAACAAGTACGGCAACCACAATAGTAAGGCACACCACAATGGCAACACACCTGAATCAAACCCAACAACAACACACACACACTGACAGGAAAATAGAACACCACACACAGAGCAACTGTCAACTGCATGACACAACACAACACAAACACTGCACACAGCCACATCAGTCACAACACATGCACAGGCAAAGATATCAACATGCTACAACAGCCAAACATCAGGGGGTGCACAACAGGCAAGGACAAGGCAACATCAACTCACAGCACTGCATACACACCAAGCAGTGTGTGCACAACACACATACCAGTTACAAACAGAGATGAGTGACACACCATGAACACACACAACAACAATCTAAACATCACACATACAACAACACACCCAGGAAGTCAATCAGTCCACAGCAAATACACATACTACCAAGCCAACACACACAGATGCAGAAGTCTGGGACACAAAAGTTGAAACAACATGATCAGAGGAAACAAGACATTGGCAATGTTGAAGTGGAAAATAGAGCATGTGTCACAGTAAACAATACCCACACAGTAACCCTTTATTTAGCAAGGACACTGACAAGGCAGACAACAGGAGTAAATTTCTTCTTTTTATTTACATTTCACACAGACATGCAGCAAAAGTCAGACAAGAGCAAGGCCAGTGGCCAGTCCAAAGTGCAGGTGAGGTACATGAGAAGCTGCACAGGCAAGGGGCAAACAGCAGTGAACAGCAAGGCCAGTGGCCAGGACACAGTGCAGGTGAGGTACATGAGATCCTGCACAGGCAAGGGGAAAACAGCAGTGAACAGCAAGGCCAGTGGCCAGTCCAAAGTGCAGGTGAGGTACATGAGATCCTGCACGGGCAAGGGGCAAAAAGCAGTGAACAGCAAGGCCAGTGGCCAGTCCCAAGTGCAGGTGAGGTACATGAGAAGCTGCACAGGCAAGGGGCAAACAGCAGTGAACAGCAAGGCCAGTGGCCAGGACACAGTGCAGGTGAGGTACATGAGAAGCTGTACAGGCAAGGGGCAAACAGCAGTGAACAGCAAGGCCAGTGGCCAGTCCAAAGTGCAGGTGAGGTACATGAGATCCTGCACGGGCAAGGGGCAAACAGCAGTGAACAGCAAGGCCAGTGGCCAGTCCAAAGTACAGGTGAGGTACATGAGATCCTGCACAGGCAAGAGGCAAACAGCAGTGAACAGCAAGGCCAGTGGCCAGGACACAGTGTAGGTGAGGTACATGAGAAGCTGCACAGGCAAGGGGCAAACAGCAGTGAACAGCAAGGCCAGTCGCCAGGACACAGTGCAGGTGAGGTACATGAGAAGCTGCACAGGCAAGGGGCAAACAGCAGTGAACAGCAAGGCCAGTAGCCAGTCCAAAGTGCAGGTGAGGTACATGAGATCCAGCACTGTAAATGTGTGATACAGTACTCTGCCATGGTCAGCAACACACTCAGGGTGTCAAAAATGGGCAGTCCATGGCACCACTGTGGGAAAGACATGTGTGTGAGGGGGACTAACACTCAGACTTGGCTGGCAGTATGACTGGGAGGTGGCTGTCTGTCAGGGCCAGTTGGGGTACTGGCTCGGGGAGAGAAAGGCCCAGCTGGGGTAGAGCCATCAGTGTTC
The DNA here is from genome assembly GCA_963921515.1 of Calotriton arnoldi. Taxonomy (NCBI): domain Eukaryota; kingdom Metazoa; phylum Chordata; class Amphibia; order Caudata; family Salamandridae; genus Calotriton; species Calotriton arnoldi. The sequence continues at coordinate 92,864 of CAWUFW010021984.1, read as the reverse complement.
TGGGAAGCCTGAGGGCTGCCAGGTCCAGGTGTGGTAGAGCCAGCAGTGGTTTTTGAAGCCTCAGGGCTGCTAGGTCCAGGTGGGGTGGTGGCACGTGGGGGTGGACTCATGCCTGCACGAGAACCAGTGTGTGTGGGTGAAGTTTGAGGGGTGCCCTTCCGCTTCTTGGGGATTTGATATGGCTTCCCTGTCCTGGGATTAAGGCCAAGTGGGGTGTATACAACAGGCACACTGGTCACAAAAGCTGGATCAGCTGCAGATGCTGGTCCCCCCTCTGGGGACGTGCTGGATCCTTTGGGACGCTTGCCCCTGGATTGCTTCTGCCCCAGCATCAACTGTTTACCAGGTGTCCCCCCTACAGTGGCCTCCTTACCCTGCTTCACAGGGCTCTGGATGGGAGTAGATGTTGTGGGTGAACTAGCCTTGGAGCCCTTCTTACGTGTACCCTTAGCAGGCACCTGTTTGTCACTGGGTACGGAAACTGCGTGCCTGTCTCTGCGAGACACTTTTGGGACAGGTGAGTCCTTGGCTGGGGATGCCTCTGAGGCATGTGAGCCAGAGGCCTGCTTTTTACCATCCTTGCCCTGGGTGTGGCCTGAAGGGCTTTTGCCCCTGCGCTCTGGTGTGGCTTTACCTTTATGTGGGGATGGTGTCTGCAGCCTGGACTGCTTGGGCTGCTGCTGCTGTGTGCTGCGCGTGACGTATCTGTCCCTTGACGTCTGGGGTGTGTGCTCACCATCATCAGATGTGTCCACTGTCAGGGTGGTGGGCGTAGGGAATGGAGCTGGACCATGGGATTGGGCAAGTTGAATGGCTGCTGTCACTGCAGAGGCCAGAGACTGTACAGTCCGGTGTAGCCCACCCACATCGGAATGCACACCCTCCATGAAAGCCACCACCTGTGCCAATTTTTTGTCATGGTCCAGGAAGGCATTGAGGAGAGCTGTCTGACCCACACACAGCTGGCGCAATAGGTCCACAGACTCTGCACTGATGGCAGCAGGGGGGACAGGGGCAGGGGCAGCGGTGCCTGGGATGAAGGACACTCTTCCCTTCCTCGTGGTGCGAACACGGGCAGCAAAAGTGTGAGTAGCAGGGAGGGTGGGCACTGAAAGCTGTGTGGTGGATGAGCAGGCAGAGTCCCCGTTTCCTTCGGACAAAACCATAGATGCATCACTGCCGTCGTCAGATGACGTAGATGTCTGCGTTTCTGGCAGGGACTCCTCTAGATGACTACGGTCCCCCTCTGATGTGCTGGTGACATCCGTGTCACTATGCAGGTGAGCATCACCTGTGCCTGATGCCTCACCACTGGTGTCCGTCCCGTGTCCTTCCGTTCCCATGTGAGATGCTGCATGAGACAGAGAGAGAGGATAAGTACATCTGCATCAAGTCAACAAATATCTGCAAGTGAAGCATCACTAATGATGGACAATGATCCATGTTGGACAACACCATGGGCAGTAACATTGTGCAACCTCAATACAAACATCTAAATTACCGTGGAATGATGCAAAATTGTACAGAATCCACCCATGTGATGGACACACAGCCATTTAGCCTGTTGGTGGCTACGTCTAACAACACACACATATCCCTCTGTGCACACTCAGGGCCCTGAAGGGTTCAAAGATCCTACTCACAACATGTTGCCAAAGTCACAACATGATCCAGCAGAAGTCACCAACACAGACACAGACCCCAACATAACCACACACAATGTCCATGGGCACATGCCATCCACCATGTCGTATCTTGGGGCACAACTACAGTTGCACATCGGTGTCAGATGTTTAGCCAGCACTAATCTGATGTCAGGCAATGCACACATTGATGATGACACACTCAGATCATGCACTCTACTGGACCCTGACATGTGATGTCCGTGACGACACCAATGAAGATGGTACCAGAAGCCCAAAACTACAAATGTGAAGTCAAGGCCTGTTACACCAATGACATGGGAAGGTACATGTAGGGGGAATGCATGACAACTGCACCCCACACCGCGGCCACTTACACACCATTGCATCACACTAGCAACATCACAGCCCTGCACTGGCCCAGGCCTGGAGCACATGCTGGCAAACAACAATCAGAGTCACACTCACAGAATACTCACCACCAGCTTGCTGCTGATGCACCTTCAGACGTGCATCCAGGTCAGGCTGCGTCACTGCTAAAATGCGTGCCATTAGTGGTGTCATGCTGCGCCGCGCCAACCTGCCGGATCGAGGGATCAGCCCCAGTGTCATCTCGGCCACGTTCCTGCTTAGCCGTGCGATGTCATCCCACCTCTTGTGACAGTGGGAGCGCCGTCGTTTGGAGACACCCAGTGCACGCACCTTTGATGCAATGGCCCTCCACACGGCCTTGCGCTGGTTGACTTTTAGCTGCAGACATGGGAGACAAGAGTGGGCAACATTCAGTGTAACCAACCACCATTCCCCAGTGCAGGACCATGACACTGACTCATCCCAAATTCTGCCATTACGTCAGCGGCGACAATACATCTGCTAATTGCAAACATCATCATGTGTGAAACACACATTAATGCATGCAGGTATGAGGGTGGACACAGTACATGCCCATCTCCTGGCCATGCAAGCGCCAGCAGAGAGCTAAATGTGTATGCTGACCACATCTAAAGCAATATTCTGGGAATAACAAGACATGCATGACATCACTACATATGTGAATGGGAATACTCACTGTGCCCAACACTGCGCAGCCCACAAAGCACTTGCCCTGCAACTGCCACACTGTGTCATTGATGTCACATTGAGGGACATGACCTCACGAACGCAGACCCTCATCACAAGCCCTGTTGTGTGCAATCTACATCTCTGTAATGGCTCATTGATGGAGACTCAAGAGGAAAAGCACATATGTGACACTCTGTACATTCAGTGTTGTGTCACTGTCAGATTGGGCAGTGAATGTGCAGGCCATTTGGGGTCACACAGAGGTCCAACGTGGGGCAGCTCATCCCTTACATGGAGTGACGATTTGGAAACACAAACAGTGCCAACACATGCGAGTATGTGCACATGCTGGTGGGGACGGAAGAGTCCGGGCACAATAATGTTTGAATGTACCGTGTCACAGGTGAATGACCAACAAGAGTGTCACCCTGGGGGATTCAGGTCCTGAGAATGGCGCTGAACTAGAGATGAGGCACATATAGAGGTCTAAACAATGGCCTCACTACCCTCTGGACAGCAACACTAGTTAAGGCCACAGATGGGCCTGTGAAGGACATCAGGGACACATACAGACATGCAGACTGGCAATCACTATCCTGACTCGTGAAATGAAAAGGTGTAGCCTCACTGTATGTCTGACAAGACATCATACTTCCCTCACATCTGGATGTGCAGGCAGGGAAACTTGTTGAATAGGCCAAACACACCTTCTCCCTGGAAACAGCATGCTAGGCAGTGCATGACCCACCCTCACACTCCCACGCACATACTGCAGCAGATCAACTTCATGTGTCCCCCCCCTGCACTCTCACTCACACTCTGAGTTACTCACCACGACATTAGGCGCACCAAAGAGCCTTGGATACTGGTTGAGCACCTCGTCCACCAGGAGCTCCAGTTCCTCGGTGGTGAAGGGAGTGGCACGGATCTTCTCAGTCCTCGCCATCACTGTGGGCAGGAGACAGCAGCAGTGGCTGTTGGTGGTGAGGGGTCTCAGGCAGCAGTCCCTGGAGGCAGCAGCAGGTGAGGGGTCTCAGGCAGCAGTCCCTGGAGGCAGCAGCAGGTGAGGGGTCTCAGGCAGCATTCCCTGGAGGCAGCAGCAGGTGAGGGGTCTCAGGCAGCAGTCCCTGGAGGCAGCAGCAGGTGAGGGGTCTCAGGCAGCAGTCCCTGGAGGCAGCAGCAGGTGAGTGGTCTCAGGCAGCAGGCTCAGTGAGCTGTGGCAATGTGTGGCTCCCTCACACACATATATAGCCCCCAGGGCTCGGTTCTGTGGTTCTAAGCTGCTGCAATTGGTGTTCCAGGTCTGCCTCATTCAAATACATCCAATGACCTCCTCCGCGGTGGCGGAGCACGCCTACCGCGATTTTCAAAGTTGCATCAGGCAACCGCGATTGCGCTTCCCATTGGCTGGAAGGGCATGCTCCATGGCGGTGACACACCGCAGGGGACAGGCGTGCGGTACCGCTGTGGTGCATCTTACGAGTGCAGCCAATGACCGGCCCCGCGGTGGCGGAGCACGCCTACCGCGAAATTCAAAGTTGCATCAGGCAACCGTGATTGCGCTTCCCATTGGCTGGATGGGCATGCTCCATGGCGGTAACACACAGCTGGTGCCAGGCGGTAGTTCCCACTATTCCTGAGCCATGCATTGCCATGAGTGACCGGGATCTGGGTGGCGGAGCATGCCATCCGCCATTAGCCATGTGTATATGCCTAGCAATCCTGCCATGGTGTCTCGAGCCATGGCGGTGACACACCGCTGGTGCCAGGCGGTAGTTCCCGCTATTCCTGAGCCATGCATTGCCATGAGTGACCGGGATCTGGGTGGCGGAGCATGCCATCCGCCATTAGCCTTGTGTATATGCCTAGCAATCCTGCCATGGTGTCTCGGGCCATGGCGATGACACACCGCTGGTGCCAGGCGGTAGTTCCTGCTATTCCTGAGCCATGCATTGCTATGAGTGACCGGGATCTGGGTGGCGGAGCATGCCATTAGCCATGTGTATATGCCTAGCAATCCTGCCATGGTGTCTCGGGCCATGGCGGTGACACACCGCTGGTGCCAGGTGGTAGTTCCCGCTATTCCTGAGCCATGCTTTGCCATGAGTGACCGGGATCTGGGTGGCAGAGCATGCCATCTGCCATTAGCCATGTGTATATGCCTAGCAATCCTGCCATGGTGTCTCGGGCCATGGCGGTGAAACACCGCTGGTGCCAGGCGGTAGTTCCCGCTATTCCTGAGCCATGCATTGCCATGAGTGACCGGGATCTGGGTGGCGGAGCATGCCATCCGCCATTAGCCATGTGTATATGCCTAGCAATCCTGCCATGGTGTCTCGGGCCATGGCGGTGACACACCCCTGGTGCCAGGCGGTAATTCCCGCTATTCCTGAGCCATGCATTGCCATGAGTGACCGGGATCTGGGTGGCGGAGCATGCCATCCGCCATAAGCCATGTGTATATGCCTAGCAATCCTGCCATGGTGTCTCGGGCCATGGCGGTGACACACCGCTGGTGCCAGGCGGTAGCTACAGCGAGGGTGCAGCATTACTTTGTTGACTATGGGCGTGATGGTGTTCTTAGAGCACGTTCAATGCAGCAATGGACACATCATTTAGTGTCAATGTCATGGGTCATATCTGTACTTCCAACAGTGGTCACTTTCAATTAAACATGGAACTTGATTCAATTGAAATGAGCTATAGTTCGTAATGAGAGCCTAAACTTCATATCTAACACCAAATGCAACACTGAAAGGACTAATGGGGCACATTACTCCTACACAATTTCATATCTGACCCAAACATTTTGCCCAAAGTTCATGTCTCTCACCCCATTGCCACCCAAATTTCGAATCTGAGCCAAATTTGTACACACATATTCATATTTCACGCAATATGTCGCTACACAGTACATGATTGTACATAGATTTCAGCATTGTCTCCATTACTCACCACATATGTCACACTGTAGTCTGTTTGGAATCACCTATTTCAGCATTCATGTAAGGTTATTGTTTGTTGTAGCAAAACCAATAGTATATGTCCACATGGACATGTGTGTGCTATACACACTGAAGGTTGTAACATACATCACTGGCACACTTTGAAATATGTTCCTCCTTAATCATTTGACCTGTCTGTATGCATTTGGGTATGTTTTGTCACCATATATGCAAAATGTCATCAGCATTACTTGTGTCATTGTGTAGGATATGTGCTCATGTTGGTCTGCCGGTCATCTGTGAATTTGTCACATGTATTTTCCACAGCTGTGAGTATGTTGATATTGGATTTTATGTGTGGTGTGTTACGTTGGTACTCACCAAGGACAGGTGCATTGACCTTGTCCACATGAAGATTGTTGGCTTGGTGAGGGACTGTAGCCAAATGTGGTGCTGGTGCTCACTGACTGGTAAGTTTGACATGGCATCTGTGACCAGTAGAAGGTGACCCACAATTGGCCTGGACAGTTCAGCATTGCGTGTGCTTTCATGTGCAGTAAGTGTGTGCAGTTTTTGCAGGGTGCACAATTAGGACACGTGTGCAGTGATATTAAACTGACACGTGTGGATAAGCCTGCTATGGTGTGGTAGCCTTTCGGGGCACAAGCTGGTCCTGCGCTGTGTGGGTGAACTGATGGTGCTGTTGACTCAAGCTAATGATGGCATCCAAGACAGGTGAGATATACCTTGATAGGGCTGGCTGTGGCACCCATCTAACTCAGACTTTTGTTGTTCTAATGGTACCAGAGGCCAACGAGTGATGCACAGCCAGCATCTTTGTCTGCAGAGGAATGTTGAGAGTCCGCTTTGTTGTTCCTGACAGGCTGTGTGGTATGTGGCTCAGGATGCTTTAGATAGTAGTCCTTTTGTACCTGTGTCGTGCGATGACATCCCCTGTTGTTATGTGCATGAGGCTGTTGTGTCTTCGGTATTTACTCAGTATGTTCATGCGCTGACTTTTAGGTGTAGTGGTGTGGCTTTTTCTGGGTGGTGGTGTTGGTTGTTTCTGTGTCACTGTTGTGTGTCCAAGCAGCTGGAGTATTAGCTCCATGGCAAATGTATTACTTTAGTTGTGTGTATGGGCAGTGCTAGCTTCACACTGCATGTCATAGTGCAACTTTAGTGCAGATTGACGTTTGTCTACAGTCCTTTTGGATCACGTACCTTATCCACTTTTTGTGTGCCACATTGACAATCTGTGTGCTTGCTGATGATATTGTGCAGTTGTGTTGTTGTGTCTTTATTCACATCAAGACTGCATATGCATATGCTGTTCATTATTAGTCATTGACTGACTTTGAATTGTGTGCAACAGCATGTATGGCATGTCTACTGATGACAGTGGATATTGGCACAGGCTTGTGAATATGTCTGTGAGTGTCTCTAGACTTGTGTGAATTAGCATTGGCTCACATTCCATGCTGAGTCCTTCAGAAGTGGACAAATTGTGTAGTTCGTGTGTCCCATGTCATGATTGCACAAGAATGTGTGGCACGTACAGCAGACATTTGGAAGCCAGCAGTGTTTCTGTTTCACACATGTCCTGTATCATTAACTGTCCGGGCTGTTTGCATCAGATTCCTAAATGTGACTATTACCATTCCCAGACACAGTTTCCATGTTTGTTGTTCTCACTGTGGTAATACTGAAGAAGTGTAGTACAATGTATTCTCTATGTGTCACGACTATTGACTTGCACTGTATGGTGCATTGTGATGTCAGTCAATGTTTGCGCTGTGTGAATCAGAAGCTACAGAGTTGTGCACATCTCATGGTCTGTTGCAATGACGTGTCCCCTTTCATCTCACCTAGGAGGCGACCTAATGTGTATCGTCCTGTCACCCTGCTGGCTAACATTGAGGATGATGACGTGATACGCAGATTCAGTCTGGACCGCACGAACATCCAAGACCTGTGTGCCATGTTGGATCCTCACCTGCGGGCTGGCAGGACATACCCAACAGCATTGACAACCGAAACAAAGGTGATGGCGGCACTGCTTTTCCTGGCTAGTGGGTAATTCCAGGAGACAGTGGGCATTGCAGGGGGAATGTCTCAGCCCACCTTCAGCATGGTGCTAAGGGGTTTCCTGTTGGGCATGATGCGATACAAGGACCAATACATCAGTTTTCCAAGGCGTGCGGCTTTGGCGGATGTAAAGGAGGATTTTTATGCCCTTGGCCACATCCCGAATGTTGTAGGTGCTATTGACTGCACACATGTTGGCCTGGTTCCACCACAGGCACGGGAACACATCTATCGGAATCGTAAACATTCCCATTCCATCAATGTGCAGGTGATGTGCCAGGCCGATATCATCATTTAGCATGTATGTGCCAAGTTTCCGGGCTCTGCACAGGATTCATACATCATGCACAACAGCATTGTGCCCCAGCTGATGGCCAATCTACTTCCGGAGCGGGCATGGATTGTGGGTGAGTAGGCAGAGTCAAGTTGTGTGCTGTGTGTGCCATGCTGTCCTCTGCCACAGTTGTATTACTGAATCGTTATGTTTATTTCACACCTAGGTGACTCTGCATATCCCAACAGACCGTGGTTGCTGAGCCCACTACGCAATCCTAGGACACTGTCTGACATCCGCTACAACAATGCCCATGGTAGAACACGTCCGGTGGTGGAGTGAACCTTTGGTCTCCTAAAATCGAGATTTCGCTGCCTGGACCGGACCGGAGGGGCACTCATGTACTCACCCAAGAAGGTGTGTCAGATAGTGGTAGCATGATGCATGCTGCACAACTTGGCCTTACGGAAAGGAATACCCATGATCCTGGATGATGATGACCAGCCAGGGCTCCCCTCTGCGATCCCACAAATGTCCAGTGACAGGGATAGTGGTGAGGAGGAAGGTGTCGACCAGCGTCAGAAGCTCATCAACCGCTACTTCACTTGAAGGTGGGTGATGATGTACAACAGGTCCATTGTCTGTTGATGTAGTTGTTTGGGTGGAGGTCTATGTGATCTTTGTGAGTGCATCCTGTTGTTGACTCAGTGCTGGCTGCCTATGTGTTGGATACAGGGTATGTAGGAACTGCTACAGGATGTCTCTGTTGGTACTGTTCGCACATTGTTATGTGTGCATATTGTTGTACAGTGAGGACATGTGTTGTGTGATGGCTGTGATGCCACCACCTGACTAGTGACTTTTGTTCTGTTGTCTTTTGCTAGGTCCCTTCTGCCTCCCCTTGCCTACAGAGGATCCATGCTCCTGTGACATTGTAACCATGGTAAACATTGCACATACTGTGATAAACATGGAGCAGACTCAACCACCTTTTTGCGTTTTTGTAGTTTATTTGCAATGGGTATCTGTGAGAGGGAAGTGGATATTTACATAAGTGTGAATGGTGAATCAATGAGTTGGCAGTCATGGTAGATGAGACAATCGGGTAGGCACCACATTGCTGTGGTGACACAGTCCAACAGACGGATGCCATTACCATGGCAGTGTGGGTGAGGACAGTGTACAGAGTCAATGGTTGGGTGAAGAGTGTTGACATCATGGCTGGCTCTTTAACTGGCATTTGGCCGGTGCTCTGCCACGGATGAGTCCCAAGTTCTTCTTTGGACGGCCCCTTCTTCTCTTGGCAGGGGGGGCATCGTCTACTGGGCCAGTGGGGTCTGAGGAGTCACCCCTCTCCGTGCCCGCAGGGATGGATGTTGAACTGTCATCCTGCGTGGCAACGGGGGGAGGTGGAGGTGTGGTCTGTGGCACTAGCCTCTCCCTCTGTACCGCCACTAACTGGCCCATGAGGTCCATGATTTATCCCATCCGGTTGTCCATGGACCTCAGCAGACGTTGGAGCTCGAGGGCATCTTCGTGGGCCTGGACCATTTGTGCCTGGGTGAGTTCATAGGCACCCACAACTCTGGTGATGTTAGCCAGGGCTTCGGTCACATTGTGTCCGATGTTGTTGGAGTCCCACTTGTCCTCCCACCTGCCCTGCTATCACTGACCTGTTGCCTCACCACTCTGGCCACACGCGTGTCCTCCACAGTTGTTGGTGTGGGCTGGGCATCCTCTGTGGCTGGGCGAATGTTGCAGGCAATGGTGGTAGTGGTGGTGGTGGCGGCACAGGTCATTCCAGCAGGGGTCAGCGTTGTTGCTGTTGCTGATGGGGGGGGCAGTGGGGTCATGTGATCGGTTGCGCCCTGGCACACCAGATGGGCCGGCTTGGAGCTCCTCATCCAAAGAATCCAGGGACTCCGCATCCGAGTGTCCATGTTCCGGGGGTGGAGACGGGCTCTGCAAGTTGAAGTTGTTGTCCTCTGCAGTCAGTTGTTGGTCACCTGTGGAACAGAGGGTACATGGTCATTGATTTACAGCCATATGGCTTGCTGTGTTTGATGTCTCTTATTAACATGTTATGCAACACACAGTTACGTATTTCATGAGTTGAATGTATGCACAGAGTTGTTCGTCATGACATGATGTGGAGGTACATACATCTTGTTCCATGTGTGACAAGTCATTGGATGCCATGCCCAAAATGACACTCTTTGTATGGAACTGATGAGTTGTCATCTGACAACTGGCTGCCATGCAACTTGATGTGATGCATTGAGGATGATTACTCTTCCCGACAGATGTTACATATGCACATGTAGTAGACATTGTGACATTGTTATCTCATGCATACCTTTGTAATGTTCTGGTCTTGTATTTATTTGCTGGACAGACCATGCCTTTTTATAGTTACTATGGTCCTTCATGCTCAGAGTAGTCCATCCTGCTCAGCTGTGGGACAAGTGGGCCTGGTGGGAGTTGTAGTGCTGGCCTCCCTATTCCAAATACTGCTCCCTGTAAAGACGGCTACCTACCTGTAGGTGAGGGTGAAGAACACAATAGCTGAGACATGCTTCTGGGTGGGAGGGAGTGCTCCTTCCTGCTGAGGGATGGGGCAGGGTGTGCCTGGTGGGAGTTGTAGTGCTGGCCTTCCTATTCCAAACACTCCTCCCTGTAAAGATGTCTACATACCTGTTAGGTGAGGGTGTAGCACACAATGACTGCCACATGGTTGTGGATGTGGGGAGTAGTCCATCCTGCTCAGCTGTGGGACAAGGGAGCTGGTGGGAGTTGTAGTGCTGGCCTCCCTATTCCAAACACTCCTCCCTGTAAAGATGGCTACCTACCTGTTAGGTGAGGGTGTAGCACACAATGACTGCCACATGGTTGTGGATGTGGGGAGTAGTCCATCCTGCTCAGCTGTGGGACAAGGGAGCTGGTGGGAGTTGCGGGGCAGGCCTCCCACACCCAAACAGCCCTACCTGTAAAGATGGCTACCTACCTGTTAGGTGAGGGTGAAGAACACAATGGCTGCCACATGGTTGTGGGTGTGGGGAGTAGTCCATCCTGCTCAGCTGTGGGACAAGGGGGCCTGGTAGGAGTTGCGGGGCAGGCCTCCCACTCCCAAACAGCCCTCCCTCTAAAGATGGCTACCTACCTGTTAGGTGAGGGTGAAGAACACAATGGCTGCCACATGGTTGTGGGTGTGGGGAGTAGTCCATCCTGCTCAGCTGTGGGACAGGGGGCCTGGTGGGAGTTGTAGTGCTGGCCTCCCTATTCCAAACACTCCTCCCTGTAAAGATGGCTACCTACCTGTTAGGTGAGGGTGTAGTACACAATGACTGTCACATGGTTGTGGGTGTGGGGAGTAGTCCATCCTGCTCAGCTGTGGGACAAGGGGGGCTGGTGGGAGTTGTGGGGCAGGCCTCCCACATCCAAACAGCCCTCCCTGTAAAGATGGCTACCTACCTGTTAGGTGAGGGTGAAGAACACAATGGCTGCCACATGGTTGTGGGTGTGGGGAGTAGTCCATCCTGCTCAGCTGTGGGACAAGCGGGCCTGGTGGGAGTTGCGGGGCAGGCCTCCCACATCCAAACAGCCCTCCCTGTAAAGATGGCTACCTACCTGTTAGGTGAGGGTAAAGAACACAATGGGTGCCACATGGTTGTGGGTGTGGGAAGTAGTCCATCCTGCTCAGCTGTGGGACAAGGGGGCCTGGTGGGAGTTGCGGGGCAGGCCTCCCACATCCAAACAGCCCTTCCTGTAAAGACGGCTACCTACCTGTTAGGTGAGGGTGAAGAACACAATGGCTGCCACATGGTTGTGGGTGTGGGGAGTAGTCCATCCTGCTCAGCTGTGGGACAAGGGGGCCTGGTGGGAGTTGTAGTGCTGGCCTCCCTATTCCAAACATGGCTCCCTGTAAAGATGGCTACCTACCTGTTAGGTGAGGGTGTAGCACACAATGACTACCACATGGTTGTGGGTGTGGGGAGTAGTCCATCCTGCTCAGCTGTGGGACAGGGGGCCTGGTGGGAGTTGTAGTGCTGGCCTCCCTATTCCAAACACTCCTCCCTGTAAAGATGGCTACCTACCTGTTAGGTGAGGGTGAAGAACACAATAGCTGAGACATGCTTCTGGGTGGGAGGGAGTCCTCCTTCCTGCTGAGGGATGGGGCAGGGTGTGCCTGGTGGGAGTTGTAGTGCTGGCCTCCCTATTCCAAACACTCCTCCCTGTAAATATGGCTACCTACCTGTTAGGTGAGGGTGTAGCACACAATGACTGCCACATGGTTGTGGGTGTGGGGAGTAGTCCATCCTGCTCAGCTGTGGGACAAGGGAGCTGGTGGGAGTTGCAGGGCAGGCCTCCCACACCCAAACAGCCCTACCTGTAAAGATGGCTACCTACCTGTTAGGTGAGGGTGAAGAACACAATGGCTGCCACATGGTTGTGGGTGTGGGGAGTATTTCATCCGGCTCAGCTGTGGGTCAAGGGGGCCTGGTAGGAGTTGCGGGGCAGGCCTCCCACACCCAAACAGCCCTCCCTCTAAAGATGGCTACCTACCTGTTAGGTGAGGGTGAAGAACACAATGGCTGCCACATGGTTGTGGGTGTGGGGAGTAGTCCATCCTGCTCAGCTGTGGGACAAGGGGGCCTGGTGGGAGTTGTAGTGCTGGCCTCCCTATTCCAAACACTGCTCCCTGTAAAGATGGCTACCTACCTGTTAGGTGAGGGTGTAGCACAGAATGACTGCCACATGCTTGTTGGTGTGGGGAGTAGTCCATCCTGCTCAGCTCTGGGACAAGGGGGCCTGGTGGGAGTTGCGGGGCAGGCCTCCCACACCCAAACAGCCCTCCCTGTAAAGATGGCTACCTACCTGTTAGGTGAGGGTGAAGAACACAATGGCTGCCACATGGTTGTGGGTGTGGGGAGTAGTCCATCCTGCTCAGCTGTGGGACAAGGGGGCCTGGTGGGAGTTGCAGGGCAGGCCTCCCACATCCAAACAGCACTCCCTGTAAAGATGGCTACCTACCTGTTAGGTGAGGGTGAAGAACACAATGGCTGCCACATGGTTGTGGGTGTGGGGAGTAGTCCATCCTGCTCAGCTGTGGGACAAGGGGGCCTGGTGGGAGTTGTAGTGCTGGCCTCCCTATTCCAAACACTGCTCCCTGTAAAGATGGCTACCTACCTGTTAGGTGAGGGTGTAGCACACAATGACTGCCACATGGTTGTGGGTGTGGGGAGTAGTCCATCCTGCTCAGCTGTGGGACAGGGGGCCTGGTGGGAGTTGTAGTGCTGGCCTCCCTATTCCAAACACTCCTCCCTGTAAAGATGGCTACCTACCTGTTAGGTGAGGGTGAAGAACACAATAGCTGAGACATGCTTCTGGGTGGGAGGGAGTGCTCCTTCCTGTTGAGGGATGGGGTAGGGTGTGCCTGGTGGGAGTTGTAGTGCTGGCCTCCCTATTCCAAACACTGCTCCCTGTAAAGATGGCTACCAACCTGTTAGGTGAGGGTGTAGCACACAATGACTGCCACATGGTTGTGGGTGTGTGGAGTAGTCCATCCTGCTCAGCTGTGGGACAAGGGGGCCTGGTGGGAGTTGTAGTGCCGGCCTCCCTATTTCAAACACTGCTCCCTGTAAAGATAGCTACCTATCTGTTAGGTGAGGGTGAAGAACACAATAGCTGAGACATGCTTCTGGGTGGGAGGGAGTGCTCCTTCCTGCTGAGGGATGGGGCAGGGTGTACCTGGTGGGAGTTGTCGTGCTGGCCTCCCTATTCCAAACACTCCTCCCTGTAAAGATGGCTACCTACCTGTTAGGTGAGGGTGTAGCACACAATGACTGCCACATGGTTGTGGGTGTGGGGAGTAGTCCATCCTGCTCAGCTGTGGGACAAGGGAGCTGGTGGGAGTTGCAGGGCAGGCCTCCCACACCCAAACAGCCCTACCTGTAAAGATGGCTACCTACCTGTTAGGTGAGGGTGAAGAACACAATGGCTGCCACATGGTTGTGGGTGTGGGGAGTAGTCCATCCGGCTCAGCTGTGGGACAAGGGGGCCTGGTAGGAGTTGCGGGGCAGGCCTCCCACACCCAAACAGCCCTCCCTCTAAAGATGGCTACCTACCTGTTAGGTGAGGGTGTAGCACACAATGACTGCCACATGGTTGTGGGTGTGGGGAGTAGTCCATCCTGCTCAGCTGTGGGACAGGGGGCCTGTTGGGAGTTGGAGTGCTGGCCTCCCTATTCCAAACACTCCTCCCTGTAAAGAGGGCTACCTACCTGTTAGGTGAGAGTGTAGCACAGAATGACTGCCACATGCTTGTGGGTGTGGGGAGTAGTCCATCCTGCTCAGCTCTGGGACAAGGGGGCCTGGTGGGAGTTGCGGGGCAGGCCTCCCACACCCAAACAGCCCTCCCTGTAAAGATGGCTACCTACCTGTTAGGTGAGGGTGAAGAACACAATGGCTGCCACATGGTTGTGGGTGTGGGGAGTAGTCCATCCTGCTCAGCTGTGGGACAAGGGGGCCTGGTGGGAGTTGCGGGGCTGGCCTCCCACATCCAAACAGCACTCCCTGTAAAGATGGCTACCTACCTGTTAGGTGAGGGTGAAGAACACAATGGCTGCCACATGGTTGTGGGTGTGGGGAGTAGTCCATCCTGCTCAGCTGTGGGACAAGGGGGCCTGGTGGGAGTTGTAGTGCTGGCCTCCCTATTCCAAACACTGCTCCCTGTAAAGATGGCTACCTACCTGTTAGGTGAGGGTGTAGCACACAATGACTGCCACATGGTTGTGGGTGTGGGGAGTAGTCCATCCTGCTCAGCTGTGGGACAGGGGGCCTGGTGGGAGTTGTAGTGCTGGCCTCCCTATTCCAAACACTCCTCCCTGTAAAGATGGCTACCTACCTGTTAGGTGAGGGTGAAGAACACAATAGCTGAGACATGGTTGTGGGTGTGGGGAGTAGTCCATCCTGCTCAGCTGTGGGACAAGGGGGCCTGGTGGGAGTTGTAGTGCTGGCCTCCCTATTCCAAACATGGCTCCCTGTAAAGATGGCTACCTACCTGTTAGGTGAGGGTGTAGCACACAATGACTACCACATGGTTGTGGGTGTGGGGAGTAGTCCATCCTGCTCAGCTGTGGGACAGGGGGCCTGGTGGGAGTTGTAGTGCTGGCCTCCCTATTCCAAACACTCCTCCCTGTAAAGATGGCTACCTACCTGTTAGGTGAGGGTGAAGAACACAATAGCTGAGACATGCTTCTGGGTGGGAGGGAGTGCTCCTTCCTGTTGAGGGATGGGGTAGGGTGTGCCTGGTGGGAGTTGTAGTGCTGGCCTCCCTATTCCAAACACTGCTCCCTGTAAAGATGGCTACCAACCTGTTAGGTGAGGGTGTAGCACACAATGACTGCCACATGGTTGTGGGTGTGTGGAGTAGTCCATCCTGCTCAGCTGTGGGACAAGGGGGCCTGGTGGGAGTTGTAGTGCCGGCCTCCCTATTTCAAACACTGCTCCCTGTAAAGATAGCTACCTATCTGTTAGGTGAGGGTGAAGAACACAATAGCTGAGACATGCTTCTGGGTGGGAGGGAGTGCTCCTTCCTGCTGAGGGATGGGGCAGGGTGTACCTGGTGGGAGTTGTCGTGCTGGCCTCCCTATTCCAAACACTCCTCCCTGTAAAGATGGCTACCTACCTGTTAGGTGAGGGTGTAGCACACAATGACTGCCACATGGTTGTGGGTGTGGGGAGTAGTCCATCCTGCTCAGCTGTGGGACAAGGGAGCTGGTGGGAGTTGCAGGGCAGGCCTCCCACACCCAAACAGCCCTACCTGTAAAGATGGCTACCTACCTGTTAGGTGAGGGTGAAGAACACAATGGCTGCCACATGGTTGTGGGTGTGGGGAGTAGTCCATCCGGCTCAGCTGTGGGACAAGGGGGCCTGGTAGGAGTTGCGGGGCAGGCCTCCCACACCCAAACAGCCCTCCCTCTAAAGATGGCTACCTACCTGTTAGGTGAGGGTGAAGAACACAATGGCTGCCACATGGTTTTGGGTGTGGGGAGTAGTCCATCCTGCTCAGCTGTGGGACAAGGGGGCCTGGTGGGAGTTGTAGTGCTGGCCTCCCTATTCCAAACACTGCTCCCTGTAAAGATGGCTACCTACCTGTTAGGTGAGGGTGTAGCACACAATGACTGCCACATGGTTGTGGGTGTGGGGAGTAGTCCATCCTGCTCAGCTGTGGGACAGGGGGCCTGTTGGGAGTTGGAGTGCTGGCCTCCCTATTCCAAACACTCCTCCCTGTAAAGAGGGCTACCTACCTGTTAGGTGAGGGTGTAGCACAGAATGACTGCCACATGCTTGTGGGTGTGGGGAGTAGTCCATCCTGCTCAGCTCTGGGACAAGGGGGCCTGGTGGGAGTTGCGGGGCAGGCCTCCCACACCCAAACAGCCCTCCCTGTAAAGATGGCTACCTACCTGTTAGGTGAGGGTGAAGAACACAATGGCTGCCACATGGTTGTGGGTGTGGGGAGTAGTCCATCCTGCTCAGCTGTGGGACAAGGGGGCCTGGTGGGAGTTGCGGGGCAGGCCTCCCACATCCAAACAGCACTCCCTGTAAAGATGGCTACCTACCTGTTAGGTGAGGGTGAAGAACACAATGGCTGCCACATGGTTGTGGGTGTGGGGAGTAGTCCATCCTGCTCAGCTGTGGGACAAGGGGGCCTGGTGGGAGTTGTAGTGCTGGCCTCCCTATTCCAAACACTGCTCCCTGTAAAGATGGCTACCTACCTGTTAGGTGAGGGTGTAGCACACAATGACTGCCACATGGTTGTGGGTGTGGGAGTAGTCCATCCTGCTCAGCTGTGGGACAGGGGGCCTGGTGGGAGTTGTAGTGCTGGCCTCCCTATTCCAAACACTCCTCCCTGTAAAGATGGCTACCTACCTGTTAGGTGAGGGTGAAGAACACAATAGCTGAGACATGCTTCTGGGTGGGAGGGAGTGCTCCTTCCTGTTGAGGGATGGGTTATGGTGTGCCTGGTGGGAGTTGTAGTGCTGGCCTCCCTATTCCAAACACTGCTCCCTGTAAAGATGGCTACCAACCTGTTAGGTGAGGGTGTAGCACACAATGACTGCCACATGGTTGTGGGTGTGTGGAGTAGTCCATCCTGCTCAGCTGTGGGACAAGGGGGCCTGGTGGGAGTTGTAGTGCCGGCCTCCCTATTTCAAACACTGCTCCCTGTAAAGATAGCTACCTATCTGTTAGGTGAGGGTGAAGAACACAATAGCTGAGACATGCTTCTGGGTGGGAGGGAGTGCTCCTTCCTGCTGAGGGATGGGGCAGGGTGTGCCTGGTGGGAGTTGTAGTGCTGGCCTCCCTATTCCAAACACTCCTCCCTGTAAAGATGGCTACCTACCTGTTAGGTGAGGGTGTAGCACACAATGACTGCCACATGGTTGTGGGTGTGGGGAGTAGTCCATCCTGCTCAGCTGTGAGACAAGGGGGCCTGGTGGGAGTTGCGGGGCAGGCCTCCCACACCCAAACAGCACTCCCTGTAAAGATGGCTACCTACCTGTTAGGTGAGGGTGAAGAACACAATGGCTGCCACATGGCTGTGGGTGTGGGGAGTAGTTCATCCTGCTCAGCTGTGGGACAAGGGGGCCTGATGGGAGTTGAGGGGCAGGCCTCCCACATCCAAACAGCCCTCCCTGAAAAGATGGCTACCTACCTGTTAGCTGAGGGTGAAGAACACAATGGCTGCCACATGGTTGTGGGGAGTAGTCCATCCTGCTCAGCTGTGGGACAAGGGGGCCTGGTGGGAGTTGTAGTGCTGGCCTCCCTATACCAAACACTGTTCCCTGTAAAGATGGCTACCTACCTGTTAGGTGAGGGTGTACCACACAATGACTGCCACATGGTTGTGGGTGTGGGGAGTAGTCCATCCTGCTCAGCTGTGGGACAGGGGGCCTGGTGGGAGTTGTAGTGCTGGCCTCCCTATTCCAAACACTCCTCCCTGTAAAGATGGCTACCTACCTGTTAGGTGAGGGTGAAGAACACAATAGCTGAGACATGCTTCTGGGTGGGAGGGAGTGCTCCTTCCTGCTGAGGGATGCGTAAGGGTGTGCCTGGTGGGAGTTGTAGTGCTGGCCTCCCTATTCCAAACACTGCTCCCTGTAAAGATGGCTACCTACCTGTTAGGTGAGGGTGTAGCACACAATGACTGCCACATGGATGTGGGTGTGGGGAGTAGTCCATCCTGCTCAGCTGTGGGACAAGGGGGCCTGGTGGGAGTTGTAGTGCTGGCCTCCCTATTACAAACACTGCTCCCTGTAAAGATGGCGACCTACCTGTTAGGTGAGGGTGAAGAACACAATAGCTGAGACATGCTTCTGGGTGGGAGGGAGTGCTCCTTCCTGCTGAGGGATGGGGCAGGGTGTGCCTGGTGGGAGTTGTAGTGCTGGCCTCCCTATTCCAAACACTCCTCCCTGTAAAGATGGCTACCTACCTGTTAGGTGAGGGTGTAGCACACAATGACTGTCACATGGTTGTGGGTGTCTGGAGTAGTCCATCCTGCACAGCTGTGGGACAAGGGGGCCTGGTGGGAGTTGCGGGGCAGGCCTCCCACACCCAAACAGCCCTCCCTGTAAAGATGGCTACCTACCTGTTAGGTGAGGGTGAAGAACACAATGGCTGCCACATGGTTGTGGGTGTGGGGAGTAGTCCATCCTGCTCAGCTGTGGGACAAGGGGGCCTGGTGGGAGTTGCGGGGCAGGCCTCCCACACCCAAACAGCCCTCCCTGTAAAGATGGCTACCTACCTGTTAGGTGAGGGTGAAGAACACAATGGCTGCCACATGGTTGTGCGTGTGGGGAGTAGTCCATCCTGCTCAGCTGTGGGACAAGGGGGCCTGGTGGGAGTTGTAGTGCTGGCCTCCCTATTCCAAACACTGCTCCCTGTAAAGATGGCTACCTACCTGTTAGGTGAGGGTGTAGCACACAATGACTGCCACATGGTTGTGGGTGTGGGGAGTAGTCCATCCTGCTCAGCTGTGGGACAGGGGGCCTGGTGGGAGTTGTAGTGCTGGCCTCCCTATTCCAAACACTCCTCCCTGTAAAGATGGCTACCTACCTGTTAGGTGAGGGTGAAGAACACAATAGCTTAGACATGCTACTGGGTGGGAGGGAGTGCTCCTTCCTGCTGAGGGATGGGGTAGGGTGTGCCTGGTGGGAGTTGTAGTGCTGGCCTCCCTATTCCAAACACTGCTCCCTGTAAAGATGGCTACCTACCTGTTATGTGAGGGTGTAGCACACAATGACTGCCACATGGTTGTGGGTGTGGGGAGTAGTCCATCCTGCTCAGCTGTGGGACAGGGGGCCTGTTGGGAGTTGTAGTGCTGGCCTCCCTATTCCAAACACTCCTCCCTGTAAAGAGGGCTACCTACCTGTTAGGTGAGGGTATAGCACAGAATGACTGCCACATGCTTGTGGGTGTGGGGAGTAGTCCATCCTGCTCAGCTCTGGGACAAGGGGGCCTGGTGGGAGTTGCGGGGCAGGCCTCCCACACCCAAACAGCCCTCCCTGTAAAGATGGCTACCTACCTGTTAGGTGAGGGTGAAGAACACAATGGCTGCCACATGGTTGTGGGTGTGGGGAGTAGTCCATCCTGCTCAGCTGTGGGACAAAGGGGCCTGGTGGGAGTTGCGGGGCAGGCCTCCCACATCCAAACAGCACTCCCTGTAAAGATGGCTACCTACCTGTTAGGTGAGGGTGAAGAACACAATGGCTGCCACATGGTTGTGGGTGTGGGGAGTAGTCCATCCTGCTCAGCTGTGGGACAAGGGGGCCTGGTGGGAGTTGTAGTGCTGGCCTCCCTATTCCAAACACTGCTCCCTGTAAAGATGGCTACCTACCTGTTAGGTGAGGGTGTAGCACACAATGACTGCCACATGGTTGTGGGTGTGGGGAGTAGTCCATCCTGCTCAGCTGTGGGACAGGGGGCCTGGTGGGAGTTGTAGTGCTGGCCTCCCTATTCCAAAAACTCCTCCCTGTAAAGATGGCTACCTACCTGTTAGGTGAGGGTGAAGAACACAATAGCTGAGACATGCTTCTGGGTGGGAGGGAGTGCTCCTTCCTGTTGAGGGATGGGGTAGGGTGTGCCTGGTGGGAGTTGTAGTGCTGGCCTCCCTATTCCAAACACTGCTCCCTGTAAAGATGGCTACCAACCTGTTAGGTGAGGGTGTAGCACACAATGACTGCCACATGGTTGTGGGTGTGTGGAGTAGTCCATCCTGCTCAGCTGTGGGACAAGGGGGCCTGTGGGAGTTGTAGTGCCGACCTCCCTATTTCAAACACTGCTCCCTGTAAAGATAGCTACCTATCTGTTAGGTGAGGGTGAAGAACACAATAGCTGAGACATGCTTCTGGGTGGGAGGGAGTGCCCCTTCCTGCTGAGGGATGGACCAGGGTGTGCCTGGTGGGAGTTGTAGTGCTGGCCTCCCTATTCCAAACACTCCTCCCTGTAAAGATGGCTACCTACCTGTTAGGTGAGGGTGTAGCACACAATGACTGCCACATGGTTGTGGGTGTGGGGAGTAGTCCATCCTGCTCAGCTGTGGGACAAGGGGGCCTGGTGGGAGTTGCGGGGCAGGCCTCCCACACCCAAACAGCAGTCCCTGTAAAGATGGCTACCTACCTGTTAGGTGAGGGTGAAGAACACAATGGCTGCCACATGGCTGTGGGTGTGGGAGTAGTCCATCCTGCTCAGCTGTGGGACAAGGGGGCCTGGTGGGAGTTGCGGGGCAGGCCTCCCACATCCAAACAGCCCTCCCTGAAAAGATGGCTACCTACCTGTTAGCTGAGGGTGAAGAACACAATGGCTGCCACATGGTTGTGGGGAGTAGTCCATCCTGCTCAGCTGTGGGACAAGGGGGCTTGGTGGGAGTTGTAGTGCTGGCCTCCCTATACCAAACACTGTTCCCTGTAAAGATGGCTACCTACCTGTTAGGTGAGGGTGTACCACACAATGACTGCCACATGGTTGTGGGTGTGGGGAGTAGTCCATCCTGCTCAGCTGTGGGACAGGGGGCCTGGTGGGAGTTGTAGGGCTGGCCTCCCTATTCCAAACACTCCTCCCTGTAAAGATGGCTACCTACCTGTTAGGTGAGGGTGAAGAACACAATAGCTGAGACATGCTTCTGGGTGGGAGGGAGTGCTCCTTCCTGCTGAGGGATGCGTAAGGGTGTGCCTGGTGGGAGTTGTAGTGCTGGCCTCCCTATTCCAAACACTGCTCCCTGTAAAGATGGCTACCTACCTGTTAGGTGAGGGTGTAGCACACAATGACTGCCACATGGATGTGGGTGTGGGGAGTAGTCCATCCTGCTCAGCTGTGGGACAAGGGGGCCTGGTGGGAGTTGTAGTGCTGGCCTCCCTATTACAAACACTGCTCCCTGTAAAGATGGCGACCTACCTGTTAGGTGAGGATGAAGAACACAATAGCTGAGACATGCTTCTGGGTGGGAGGGAGTGCTCCTTCCTGCTGAGGGATGGGGCAGGGTGTGCCTGGTGGGAGTTGTAGTGCTGGCCTCCCTATTCCAAACACTCCTCCCTGTAAAGATGGCTACCTACCTGTTAGGTGAGGGTGTAGCACACAATGACTGTCACATGGTTGTGGGTGTCTGGAGTAGTCCATCCTGCACAGCTGTGGGACAAGGGGGCCTGGTGGGAGTTGCGGGGCAGGCCTCCCACACCCAAACAGCCCTCCCTGTAAAGATGGCTACCCACCTGTTAGGTGAGGGTGAAGAACACAATGGCTGCCACATGGTTGTTGGTGTGGGGAGTAGTCCATCCTGCTCAGCTGTGGGACAAGGGGGCCTGGTGGGAGTTGCGGGGCAGGCCTCCCACACCCAAACAGCCCTCCCTGTAAAGATGGCTACCTACCTGTTAGGTGAGGGTGAAGAACACAATGGCTGCCACATGGTTGTGGGTGTGGGGAGTAGTCCATCCTGCTCAGCTGTGGGACAAGGGGGCCTGGTGGGAGTTGTAGTGCTGGCCTCCCTATTCCAAACACTGCTCCCTGTAAAGATGGCTACCTACCTGTTAGGTGAGGGTGAAGAACACAATAGCTGAGACATGCTTCTGGGTGGGAGGGAGTGCTCCTTCCTGTTGAGGGATGGGTTATGGTGTGCCTGTTGGGAGTTGTAGTGCTGGCCTCCCTATTCCAAACACTGCTCCCTGTAAAGATGGCTACCTACCTGTTAGGTGAGGGTGTACCACACAATGACTGCCACATGGTTGTGGGTGTGGGGAGTAGTCCATCCTGCTCAGCTGTGGGACAGGGGGCCTGGTGGGAGTTGTAGTGCTGGCCTCCCTATTCCAAACACTCCTCCCTGTAAAGATGGCTACCTATCTGTTAGGTGAGGGTGAAGAACACAATAGCTGAGACATGCTTCTGGGTGGGAGGGAGTGCTCCTTCCTGCTGAGGGATGCGTAAGGGTGTGCCTGGTGGGAGTTGTAGTGCTGGCCTCCCTATTCCAAACACTGCTCCCTGTAAAGATGGCTACCTACCTGTTAGGTGAGGGTGTAGCACACAATGACTGCCACATGGATGTGGGTGTGGGGAGTAGTCCATCCTGCTCAGCTGTGGGACAAGGGGGCCTGGTGGGAGTTGTAGTGCTGGCCTCCCTATTACAAACACTGCTCCCTGTAAAGATGGCGACCTACCTGTTAGGTGAGGGTGAAGAACACAATAGCTGAGACATGCTTCTGGGTGGGAGGGAGTGCTCCTTCCTGCTGAGGGATGGGGCAGGGTGTGCCTGGTGGGAGTTGTAGTGCTGGCCTCCCTATTCCAAACACTCCTCCCTGTAAAGATGGCTACCTACCTGTTAGGTGAGGGTGTAGCACACAACGACTGTCACATGGTTGTGGGTGTCTGGAGTAGTCCATCCTGCACAGCTGTGGGACAAGGGGGCCTGGTGGGAGTTGCGGGGCAGGCCTCCCACACCCAAACAGCCCTCCCTGTAAAGATGGCTACCTACCTGTTAGGTGAGGGTGAAGAACACAATGGCTGCCACATGGTTGTGGGTGTGGGGAGTAGTCCATCCTGCTCAGCTGTGGGACAAGGGGGCCTGGTGGGAGTTGCGGGGCAGGCCTCCCACACCCAAACAGCCCTCCCTGTAAAGATGGCTACCTACCTGTTAGGTGAGGGTGAAGAACACAATGGCTGCCACATGGTTGTGGGTGTGGGGAGTAGTCCATCCTGCTCAGCTGTGGGACAAGGGGGCCTGGTGGGAGTTGTAGTGCTGGCCTCCCTATTCCAAACACTGCTCCCTGTAAAGATGGCTACCTACCTGTTAGGTGAGGGTGTAGCACACAATGACTGCCACATGGTTGTGGGTGTGGGGAGTAGTCCATCCTGCTCAGCTGTGGGACAGGGGCCTGGTGGGAGTTGTAGTGCTGGCCTCCCTATTCCAAACACTCCTCCCTGTAAAGATGGCTACCTACCTGTTAGGTGAGGGTGAAGAACACAATAGCTTAGACATGCTACTGGGTGGGAGGGAGTGCTCCTTCCTGCTGAGGGATGGGGTAGGGTGTGCCTGGTGGGAGTTGTAGTGCTGGCCTCCCTATTCCAAACACTGCTCCCTGTAAAGATGGCTACCTACCTGTTATGTGAGGGTGTAGCACACAATGACTGCCACATGGTTGTGGGTGTGGGGAGTAGTCCATCCTGCTCAGCTGTGGGACAGGGGGCCTGTTGGGAGTTGTAGTGCTGGCCTCCCTATTCCAAACACTCCTCCCTGTAAAGAGGGCTACCTACCTGTTAGGTGAGGGTGTAGCACAGAATGACTGCCACATGCTTGTGGGTGTGGGGAGTAGTCCATCCTGCTCAGCTCTGGGACAAGGGGGCCTGGTGGGAGTTGCGGGGCAGGCCTCCCACACCCAAACAGCCCTCCCTGTAAAGATGGCTACCTACCTGTTAGGTGAGGGTGAAGAACACAATGGCTGCCACATGGTTGTGGGTGTGGGGAGTAGTCCATCCTGCTCAGCTGTGGGACAAGGGGGCCTGGTGGGAGTTGCGGGGCAGTCCTCCCACATCCAAACAGCACTCCCTGTAAAGATGGCTACCTACCTGTTAGGTGAGGGTGAAGAACACAATGGCTGCCACATGGTTGTGGGTGTGGGGAGTAGTCCATCCTGCTCAGCTGTGGGACAAGGGGGCCTGGTGGGAGTTGTAGTGCTGGCCTCCCTATTCCAAACACTGCTCCCTGTAAAGATGGATACCTACCTGTTAGGTGAGGGTGTAGCACACAATGACTGCCACATGGTTGTGGGTGTGGGGAGTAGTCCATCCTGCTCAGCTGTGGGACAGGGGGCCTGGTGGGAGTTGTAGTGCTGGCCTCCCTATTCCAAAAACTCCTCCCTGTAAAGATGGCTACCTACCTGTTAGGTGAGGGTGAAGAACACAATAGCTGAGACATGCTTCTGGGTGGGAGGGAGTGCTCCTTCCTGTTGAGGGATGGGGTAGGGTGTGCCTGGTGGGAGTTGTAGTGCTGGCCTCCCTATTCCAAACACTGCTCCCTGTAAAGATGGCTACCAACCTGTTAGGTGAGGGTGTAGCACACAATGACTGCCACATGGTTGTGGGTGTGTGGAGTAGTCCATCCTGCTCAGCTGTGGGACAAGGGGGCCTGTGGGAGTTGTAGTGCCGACCTCCCTATTTCAAACACTGCTCCCTGTAAAGATAGCTACCTATCTGTTAGGTGAGGGTGAAGAACACAATAGCTGAGACATGCTTCTGGGTGGGAGGGAGTGCCCCTTCCTGCTGAGGGATGGACCAGGGTGTGCCTGGTGGGAGTTGTAGTGCTGGCCTCCCTATTCCAAACACTCCTCCCTGTAAAGATGGCTACCTACCTGTTAGGTGAGGGTGTAGCACACAATGACTGCCACATGGTTGTGGGTGTGGGGAGTAGTCCATCCTGCTCAGCTGTGGGACAAGGGGGCCTGGTGGGAGTTGCGGGGCAGGCCTCCCACACCCAAACAGCAGTCCCTGTAAAGATGGCTACCTACCTGTTAGGTGAGGGTGAAGAACACAATGGCTGCCACATGGCTGTGGGTGTGGGGAGTAGTCCATCCTGCTCAGCTGTGGGACAAGGGGGCCTGGTGGGAGTTGCGGGGCAGGCCTCCCACATCCAAACAGCCCTCCCTGAAAAGATGGCTACCTACCTGTTAGCTGAGGGTGAAGAACACAATGGCTGCCACATGGTTGTGGGGAGTAGTCCATCCTGCTCAGCTGTGGGACAAGGGGGCTTGGTGGGAGTTGTAGTGCTGGCCTCCCTATACCAAACACTGTTCCCTGTAAAGATGGCTACCTACCTGTTAGGTGAGGGTGTACCACACAATGACTGCCACATGGTTGTGGGTGTGGGGAGTAGTCCATCCTGCTCAGCTGTGGGACAGGGGGCCTGGTGGGAGTTGTAGTGCTGGCCTCCCTATTCCAAACACTCCTCCCTGTAAAGATGGCTACCTACCTGTTAGGTGAGGGTGAAGAACACAATAGCTGAGACATGCTTCTGGGTGGGAGGGAGTGCTCCTTCCTGCTGAGGGATGCGTAAGGGTGTGCCTGGTGGGAGTTGTAGTGCTGGCCTCCCTATTCCAAACACTGCTCCCTGTAAAGATGGCTACCTACCTGTTAGGTGAGGGTGTAGCACACAATGACTGCCACATGGATGTGGGTGTGGGGAGTAGTCCATCCTGCTCAGCTGTGGGACAAGGGGGTCTGGTGGGAGTTGTAGTGCTGGCCTCCCTATTACAAACACTGGTCCCTGTAAAGATGGCGACCTACCTGTTAGGTGAGGGTGAAGAACACAATAGCTGAGACATGCTTCTGGGTGGGAGGGAGTGCTCCTTCCTGCTGAGGGATGGGGCAGGGTGTGCCTGGCGGGAGTTGTAGTGCTGGCCTCCCTATTCCAAACACTCCTCCCTGTAAAGATGGCTACCTACCTGTTAGGTGAGGGTGTAGCACACAATGACTGTCACATGGTTGTGGGTGTCTGGAGTAGTCCATCCTGCACAGCTGTGGGACAAGGGGGCCTATTGGGAGTTGCGGGGCAGGCCTCCCACACCCAAACAGCCCTCCCTGTAAAGATGGCTACCTACCTGTTAGGTGAGGGTGAAGAACACAATGGCTGCCACATGGTTGTGGGTGTGGGGAGTAGTCCATCCTGCTCAGCTGTGGGACAAGGGGGTCTGGTGGGAGTTGCGGGGCAGGCCTCCCACACCCAAACAGCCCTCCCTGTAAAGATGGCTACCTACCTGTTAGGTGAGGGTGAAGAACACAATGGCTGCCACATGGTTGTGGGTGTGGGGAGTAGTCCATCCTGCTCAGCTGTGGGACAAGGGGGCCTGGTGGGAGTTGTAGTGCTGGCCTCCCTATTCCAAACACTGCTCCCTGTAAAGATGGCTACCTACCTGTTAGGTGAGGGTGTAGCACACAATGACTGCCACATGGTTGTGGGTGTGGGGAGTAGTCCATCCTGCTCAGCTGTGGGACAGGGGGCCTGGTGGGAGTTGTAGTGCTGGCCTCCCTATTCCAAACACTCCTCCCTGTAAAGATGGCTACCTACCTGTTAGGTGAGGGTGAAGAACACAATAGCTGAGACATGCTACTGGGTGGGAGGCAGTGCTCCTTCCTGCTGAGGGATGGGGTAGGGTATGCCTGGTGGGAGTTGTAGTGCTGGCCTCCCTATTCCAAACACTGCTCCCTGTAAAGATGGCTACCTACCTGTTAGGTGAGGGTGTAGCACACAATGACTGCCACATGGTTGTGGGTGTGTGGAGTAGTCCATCCTGCTCAGCTGTGGGACAAGGGGGCCTGGTGGGAGTTGTAGTGCTGGCCTCCCTATTTCAAACACTGCTCCCTGTAAAGATAGCTACCTACCTGTTAGGTGAGGGTGAAGAACACAATAGCTGAGACATGCTTCTGGGTGGGAGGGAGTGCTCCTTCCTGCTGAGGGATGGGGCAGGGTGTGCCTGGTGGGAGTTGTAGTGCTGGTCTCCCTATTCCAAAACACTCCTCCCTGGAAAGATGGCTACCTACCTGTTAGGTGAGGGTGTAGCACACAATGACTGCCACATGGTTGTGGGTGTGGGGAGTAGTCCATCCTGCTCAGCTGTGGGACAAGGGGGCCTGGTGGGAGTTGCGGGGCAGGCCTCCCACACCCAAACAGCACTCCCTGTAAAGATGGCTACCTACCTGTTAGGTGAGGGTGAAGAACACAATGGCTGCCACAATTTTGTGGGTGTGGGGAGTAGTCCATCCTGCTCAGCTGTGGGACAAGGGGGCCTGGTGGGAGTTGCGGGGCAGGCCTCCCACATCCAAACAGCCCTCCCTGTAAAGATGGCTACCTACCTGTTAGGTGAGGGTATAGAACACAACGGCTGCCACATGGTTGTGGGTGTGGGGAGTAGTCCATCCTGCTCAGCTGTGGGACAAGGTGGCCTGGTGGGAGTTGCGGGGCAGGCCTCCCACATCCAAACAGCCCTCCCTGTAAAGATGGCTACCTACCTGTTAGGTGAGGGTGAAGAACACAATACTGCCACATGGTTGTGGGTGTGGGGAGTAGTCCATCCTGCTCAGCTGTGGGACAAGGGGGCCTGGTGGGAGTTGTAGTGCTGGCCTCCCTATTCCAAACACTGCTCCCTGTAAAGATGGCTACCTACCTGTTAGGTGAGGGTGTACCACACAATGACTGCCACATGGTTGTGGGTGTGGGGGGTAGTCCATCCTGCTCAGCTGTGGGACAGGGGGCCTGGTGGGAGTTGTAGTGCTGGCCTCCCTATTCCAAACACTCCTCCCTGTAAAGATGGCTACCTACCTGTTAGGTGAGGGTGAAGAACACAATAGCTGAGACATGCTTCTGGGTGGGAGGGAGTGATCCTTCCTGCTGAGGGATGCGGTAGGGTGTGCCTGGTGGGAGTTGTAGTGCTGGCCTCCCTATTCCAAACACTGCTCCCTGTAAAGATGGCTACCTACCTGTTAGGTGAGGGTGTAGCACACAATGACTGCCACATGGATGTGTGTGTGGGGAGTAGTCCATCCTGCCCAGCTGTGGGACAAGGGGGCCTGGTGGGAGTTGTAGTGCTGGCCTCCCTATTTCAAACACTGCTCCCTGTAAAGATGGCAACCTACCTGTTAGGTGAGGGTGAAGAACACAATAGCTGAGACATGCTTCTGGGTGGGAGGGAGTGCTCCTTCCTGCTGAGGGATGGGGCAGGGTGTGCCTGGTGGGAGTTGTAGTGCTGGCCTCCCTATTCCAAACACTCCTCCCTGTAAAGATGGCTACCTACCTGTTAGGTGAGGGTGTAGCACACAATGACTGTCACATGGTTGTGGGTGTGGGGAGTAGTCCATCCTGCTCAGCTGTGGGACAAGGGGGCCTGGTGGGAGTTGCGGGGCAGGCCTCCCACACCCAAACAGTCCTCCCTGTAAAGATGGCTACCTACCTGTTAGGTGAGGGTGAAGAACACATGGGCTGCCACATGGTTGTGGGTGTGGGGAGTAGTCCCTCCTGCTCAGCTGTGGGACAAGGGGGCCTGGTGGGAGTTGCGGGGCAGGCCTCCCACACCCAAACAGCCCTCCCTGTAAAGATGGCTACCTACCTGTTAGGTGAGGGTGAAGAACACAATGGCTGCCACATGGTTGTGGGTATGGGGAGTAGTCCATCCTGCTCAGCTGTGGGACAAGGGGGCCTGGTGGGAGTTGTAGTGCTGGCCTCCCTATTCCATACACTGCTCCCTGTAAAGATGGCTACCTACCTGTTAGGTGAGGGTGTAGCACACAATGACTGCCACATGGTTCTGGGTGTGGGGAGTAGTCCATCCTGCTCAGCTGTGGGACAGGGGTCCTGGTGGGAGTTGCAGGGCAGGCCTCCCACACCCAAACAGCCCTCCCTGTAAAGATGGCTACCTACCTGTTAGGTGAGGGTGAAGAGCACAATGGCTGCCACATGGTTGTGGGTATGGGGAGTAGTCCATCCTGCTCAGCTGTGGGACAAGGGGGCCTGGTGGGAGTTGTAGTGCTGGCCTCCCTATTCCATACACTGCTCCCTGTAATGATGGCTACCTACCTGTTAGGTGAGGGTGAAGAACACAATAGCTGAGACATGTTTCTGGGTGGGAGGGAGTGCTCCTTCCTGCTGAGGGATGGGGCAGGGTATGCCTGGTGGGAGTTGTAGTGCTGGCCTCCCTATTCCAAACACTGCTCCCTGTAAAGATGGCTACCTACCTGTTAGGTGAGGGTGTAGCACACAATGACTGCCACATGGATGTGGGTGTGGGGAGTAGTCCATCCTGCTCAGCTGTGGGACAAGGGGGCCTGGTGGGAGTTGTAGTGCTGGCCTCCCTATTTCAAACACTGCTCCCTGTAAAGATGGCTACCTACCTGTTAGGTGAGGGTGAAGAACACAATAGCTGAGACATGTTTCTGGGTGGGAGGGAGTGCTCCTTCCTGCTGAGGGATGGGGCAGGGTATGCCTGGTGGGAGTTGTAGTGCTGGCCTCCCTATTCCAAACACTCCTCCCTGTAAAGATGGCTACCTACCTGTTAGGTGGGGGTGTAGCACACAATGACTGTCACATGGTTGTGGGTGTGGGGAGTAGTCCATCCTGCTCAGCTGTGGGACAAGGGGGCCTGGTGGGAGTTGCTGGGCAGGCCTCCCACACCCAAACAGCCCTCCCTGTAAAGATGGCTACCTACCTGTTAGGTGAGGGTGAAGAACACAATGGCTGCCACATGGTTGTGGGTGTGGGGAGTAGTCCATCCTGCTCAACTGTGGGACAAGGGGGCCTGGTGGGAGTTGTGGGGCAGGCCTCCCACACCCAAACAGCCCTCCCTGTAAAGATGGCTACCTACCTGTTAGGTGAGGGTGAAGAACACAATGGCTGCCACATGGTTGTGGGTATGGGGAGTAGTCCATCCTGCTCAGCTGTGGGACAAGGGGGCCTGGTGGGAGTTGTAGTGCTGGCCTCCCTATTCCATACACTGCTCCCTGTAAAGATGGCTACCTACCTGTTAGGTGAGGGTGTAGCACACAATGACTGCCACATGGTTGTGGGTGTGTGGAGTAGTCCATCCTGCTCAGCTGTGGGACAGGGGGCCTGGTGGGAGTTGTAGTGCTGGCCTCCCTATTGCAAACACTCCTCCCTGTAAAGATGGCTACCTATCTGTTAGGTGAGGGTGTAGCACACAATGACTGCCACATGGTTGTGGGTGTGGGGAGTAGTCCATCCTACTCAGCTGTGGGACAAGGGGGCCTGGTGGGAGTTGTAGTGCTGGCCTCCCTATTCCAAATACTCCTCCGTGTAAAGAGGGCTACCTACCTGTTAGGTGAGGGTGTAGCACACAATGACTGCCACATGGTTGTGGGTGTGGGGAGTAGTCCATCCTGCTCAGCTGTGGGACAGGGGGCCTGGTGGGAGTTGCAGTGCTGGCCTCCCTATTCCAAACACTCCTCCCTGTAAAGATGGCTACCTGTTAGGTGAGGGTGTAGCACACAATGACTGCCACATGGTTGTGGGTGTGGGGAGTAGTCCATCCTGCTCAGCTGTGGGACAAGGGGGCCTGGTGGGAGTTACGGGGCAGGCCTCCCACACCCAAACAGCCCTCCCTGTAAAGATGGCTACCTACCTGTTAGGTGAGGGTGAAGAACACAATGGCTGCCACATGGTTGTGGGTGTGGGGAGTTGTCCATCCTGCTCAGCTGTGGGACAAGGGGGCCTGGTGGGAGATGCGGGGCAGGCCTCCCACACCCAAACAGCCCTCCCTGTAAAGATGGCTACCTACCTGTTAGGTGAGGGTGAAGAACACAATGGCTGCCACATGGTTGTGGGTGTGGGGAGTAGTTCATCCTGCTCAGCTGTGGGACAAGGGGGCCTGGTGGGAGTTGTAGTGCTGGCCTCCCTATTCCAAACACTGCTCCCTGTAAAGATGGCTACCTACCTGTTAGGTGAGGGTGTAGCACAGAATGACTGCCACATGGTTGTGTGTGTGGGGAGTAGTCCATCCTGCTCAGCTGTGGGACAGGGGGCCTGGTGGGAGTTGTAGTGCTGGCCTCCCTATTGCAAACACTCCTCCCTGTAAAGATGGCTACCTATCTGTTAGGTGAGGGTGTAGCACACAATGACTGCCACATGGTTGTGGGTGTGGGGAGTAGTCCATCCTGCTCAGCTGTGGGACAAGGGGGCCTGGTGGGAGTTGTAGTGCTGGCCTCCCTATTCCAAATACTCCTCCCTGTAAAGAGGGCTACCTACCTGTTAGGTGAGGGTGTATCACACAATGACTGCCACATGGTTGTGGGTGTGGGGAGTAGTCCATCCTGCTCAGCTGTGGGACAGGGGGCCTGGTGGGAGTTGTAGTGCTGGCCTCCCTATTCCAAACACTCCTCCCTGTAAAGATGGCTACCTACCTGTTAGGTGAGGGTGTAGCACACAATGACTGCCACATTGTTGTGGGTGTGGGGAGTAGTCCATCCTGCTCAGCTGTGGGACAAGGGGGCCTGGTGGGAGTTGCGGGGCAGGCCTCCCACACCCAAACAGCCCTCCCTGTAAAGATGGCTACCTACCTGTTAGGTGAGGGTGAAGAACACAATGGCTGCCACATGGTTGTGGGTGTGGGGAGTAGTCCATCCTGCTCAGCTGTGAGACAAGGGGGCCTGGTGGGAGTTGCGGGGCAGGCCTCCCTATTCCAAACACTCCTCCCTGTAAAGATGGCTACCTACCTGTTAGGTTAGGGTGAAGGAAACAATGGCTGCCACATGGTTGTGGGTGTGGGGAGTAGTCCATCCTGCTCAGCTGTGGGACAAGGGGACCTGGTGGGAGTTGTAGTTCTGGCCTCCCTATTCCAAACACTGCTCCCTGTAAAGATGGCTACCTACCTGTTAGGTGAGGGTGTAGCACACAATGACTGCCACATGGTTGTGGGTGTGGGGAGTAGTCCATCCTGCTCAGCTGTGGGACAGGGGGCCTGGTTGGAGTTGTAGTGCTGGCCTCCCTATTCTAAACACTCCTTCCTGTAAAGAGCGCTACCTACCTGTTAGGTGAGGGTGTAGCACACAATGACTGCCACATGGTTGTGGGTGTGAGGAGTAGTCCATCCTGCTCAGCTGTGGGACAGGGGGCCTGGTGGGAGTTGTAGTGCTGGCCTCCCTATTCCAAACACTCCTCCCTGTAAGGATGGCTACCTACCTGTTAGGTGAGTGTGTAGCACACAATGACTGCCACATGGTTGTGGGTGTGGGGAGTAGTCCATCCTGCTCAGCTGTGGGACAAGGGGGACTGGTGGGAGTTGTAGTGCTGGCCTCCCTATTCCAAACACTGCTCCCTGTAAAGATGGCTACCTACCTGTTATGTGAGGGTGTAGCACACAATGACTACCACATGGTTGTGGGTGTGGGGAGTAGTCCATCCTGCTCAGCTGTGGGACAAGAGGGCCTGGTGGGAGTTGTAGTGCTGGCCTCCCTATTCCAAACACTGCTCCCTGTAAAGATGGCTACCTACCTTTTAGGTGAGGGTGAAAAACACAATAGCTGAGACATGCTTCTGGGTGGGAGGGAGTGCTCCATCCTGCTGAGGGATGGGGCAGGGTGTGCCTGGTGTGAGTTGTAGTGCTGTTTGCCTGGACACATACAACACAGTAGATGTGGTCTATCTTTGTGATGTTTGAGGTGGGGTGGATGTAAAATCAGTGTGACCTGTGTGTGTTTTTGGGGTGCAGATGTGTGTACTTGTGCCTCAGGGATGTATCTTTGTAGTTGTGCAAGAGAGTACATGGCAGTTTCATGGTATACATTAGTTGGTTCTTACCAGCCTCCACTCCCCCGGGTATTCCTTCAAGACTCTCTGGATGCAGTATGGCAAGCACCTTCTCCTCCCACGCAGTGAAGGGTTTTGGTGGGATGGGAGGGCCTCCACCAGTCGCATCAGCCAGCTCACGGTTCTTGGCCCTCCTCTTCTTGACAACACTCTTCAGGTCATGCTACCGCCTCTTGATTTCATTCTTGTTGCGGGGCACATTCCCTACTGCATTGACCCTGCCCACTATCCTTGCCCACATGTTTGTTCTTGTGGCTAATAGTGTCTGTTGAACCATGCTGCCAAAGAGTTGTGGTTCTACTCTGATTATCTCATCTACCATTACTGTCAACTCAGTGTCAGTGAATTTTGGCATTTTCTCTGGTGCCATGGTATGTGCTGTGCTGATGTTTTGGGGTGCAGTTGTGAGGGTGGTGTAGGTGGTGTGTGTGTGTGTGTTGTGCTGGTGAGATGTGTGGTGTTTTGCCTATCCAATGTGCTGCAGGCTTTGGTTCCTTCAGGGCTGGAGTAGTGCAAAGGATTGTGGTCAGGGAAGGGGCTGGTTTTATGCTCAGCTATGTGGGTGTGTCAAGATGGTGTAATGCAGTCAGGTGTGCTGTGTGGGTTGTACTGTGGTTTGTATAATTGAATTTGCCATGGGGGGTGTCATTGGGAGGTTTCTGGTTATTTTGGGGGCAGGGCTAGTTGCCTTTGTGCATTTGCTGGCCTTTTTTTTTTTTTTTTACTTGGCCGCCATTTTTTTTGCAGAGCATCCGCAGCGATGGCTGTGCTGCAGGGCTTCCGCCGTATCTCACATTCATTACTGTTGGCAACCGCGGCAGACGGAAATGGCGGAACCTACCGCTGTGACATCGGGGATATCATAATATCATTGGCGGTCACTCTGCGTGTCTGGCGTCGTGTTGATGTGTTTCCGCTATGTTACTGACCGTCGCGGTTGAATTTTCACTTTCTCTGCCCTCTACGGGCGGTTTTTAGATGCCTCCTCTGCCACGGACGGAATGTTTTGGGGGTTGATCATAATAGGGTCGGCGGGGTTTCCGCGGTACCTGCGGACGGTGATTTTCCGCAACCATGGCGGTCGGAGTTTTTTCCGCCAGTCATCGTAATGACCCTCTCAGTAATCAAGTCCTCAGTTCTTGTTATGCCGCGGGCCGTGACCCAACCCGTGGCTCCTCCTGCCTCACTGCCACGGGCCACGAATCGACCCACGGCTTCTCCCGCCTCACTGCCGTGGCCACGAATCGACCTGCTGCTCCTCCAGCCTCACTGCAGAGGGCCATGAATCGATCTGCAGCACCTGGTTCCGGACGCAGCGCGCACCACGGCTCAGTGTGGCGCCCCGCCATTTCTTTCTTGAGCGCAAAGACGTGCCTTACTGCAGTTATCACCATTGGCCCACAACGCTAATGTAGACGGCGGCTTGCCTATAGCCAAACTACACTTACCTGAAATCCTTCAGTAGTTGCCTGCAGTCTTGTTCAGGGACCATCTTTTTCATGTTCTTTTTCCCATGTTCTTCTGCCTGGTTCCCAGAATGCCTTGGGTGTGGTTTCTTCACCATTTCAAGATGGTGGTTTATCTACTGTTTTCCTTTTCCTATCCCAGACCAAGATGGTGGTTCTTCTTCCTGTTTCATCACTTCCTGTCTTTGTGTATTTAAGGGCCTGGAACCCTCTTCTTTCTTGCGTTGCAACACTCTTCGCTTTTGTTTGTGTCTCTTTGCTCCTGTTTTCTTCTATTTGCTTCTGTTGGTGATACTTGTTCCAGTTTGGTATCTTTCCAGTGGGCTTCTCCTTCCTCTGTTCTATCTTTCTCAGGTCTGTCGCCGCCTTGCTGTCTAGCATCGTTGACGTATCCAGTTGTCTGGATTCTGGTGTCACCGCTTACATCTGAGGTTTTTCCCTTTGGGGTTTTTTCCTCGCGGGGACTCTTTGGGAAGGCACTGTCTGCCCTGACGTTAAATTGTCAGCAGCACCTTGGCTAGCAGGAAGGATTGCCCCTACCTCAGACATACCAGAACCCCCAAGACCCGGAACCGGGAAACATCTTCACGTCTAAAGGCCAGAAGAAAAATTCCCGAACCTGACAGATTGCAACGCCCAAGACTCCGTTTAGAAATCATGGACGCTCCCTCGACAATACCTACAGAAGGATCCGTTGAGGTGGCACAAGCTCTGTTGCAGACCGTCCAACAACAAGTTCAAGATTTGCAACAGTTTCAAGAGGAGAATCTGGCGTTATGACAAGTCCTGGCAGCCAGATCTTCTGATGTACCAATGGTCTCAGCTACCACTCCCTGTTACTCTGGCGATCCGAATAAGTTAAAGAAATTCTTGGATTCCCTTACGGTGTTTTTTGCCTTCCGTCCAGCTCAGTTTAGGCTAGACAGAACCAAGGTTGGATATTTGATTATTGCTTTTTCTGGCCCGGCATTAGCATGGGCAACTCCTCTGGTAGCCACTGAAGACTCATGTTTGTCTAACTACACAGCATTTGTCACTACCTTCAAACAGATGTTCGAAAGGCCTGGTTTGGAATCTTCAGCTGAAGAAGCCCTGTGTAGTTTCCAACAAGGGAACCTAGACATCCTGCAGTACATCACCCATTTCAGACAACTAGCCACAGAACCCCCTGGGTGAATGCACCTTGTTGACCCTCTTTCATCAAGGACTTTGTGAAGAAATCAAGGAGGAATTTGTGCATTCACCTCAAGCTGTTACCATGGCAGGTCTGATGGATTTGGCCTTGTCTGTGGAACACCGCCTGCATGAACGTCGGTTGGAGCGGCGTAAGGCTCATGTTCAACCACACAAAGGAACAAAACGACCAAATACTCGCAGAACGGATGTTTCCGGGCCTAAAACGCCCCTTCTAATGCTGAAGAACCAATGCAGATAGGCTTGACTCGTGGACCATTGTCCCAGACCGAGCGGGACTACAGAAGGAAACAAGGGCTGTGCTTGTATTGTGGTTCTCCTGGTCATATGATTCGTAGTTGTCCCACTCACCCACAAAGGCCATCACAAAAACGTCAGATCCCGCCCTCTGTAGGAAGGGTGAGGGGGGATGGTCTAGCATGCCTTCAATCTGTTCCTCGAAAGAAACATCCGATTCCCTCTTTCTGTTGCCTATGCTATTGGGATTACCTAATGGTATAGAGGAAAAAGTAATAGCCTTATTGGATTGCGGAGCTAACAGCATTCATTTGGATGAGTAGTGGGCCACGGAGAAACAGATCCCTCGAGTTCCTAAAGAAAGACCTGAACAAGTACATACGGTAGATGGAACCCCACTTGTTTATGGCCAAGTTAAAGAAATGACACTGTCTTTACCGCTGACTTTCAGAAAGCATCAAGAGCATCTGTCTTTTGACCTTATTGCCTCTCCCAACCATATCATGATATTAGGTATACCCTGGCTTGTTAGGCATAATCCTTATATCAATTGGGAAACCAGGACCATCTCCCTATCCTCAAATTTTTGCCATCAGTTTTGTTTGTCTTCTGAGAAATACTGGTCACCTAAGGAGATGCCCATGATCAAAGAGGAAGAGTGTAATACTATCAATCTCGTACAAGGGGTACCTGGTCATTATCAGATATATACAGACGTGTTTCAGAAACCAGAACGTATGATGTTACCACCTCATAGAGAATACGATTGTGCCATTCCTCTTGAACCAGGGGCCATAGTACCCTATGGACGAGTATACTCCCTTACTTATTTATTTATTTATAAAGTTTTATATAGCGTGAACATGATCCCGAGGGATATCAGAGCGCTTTACAATTGTGGGGAAAGGAAGGTAACAGTTGCAGTACATGTGTCAAATAGGAATACAGACAGAGTCACTTATCAAAATAGAACTCACAGGACAAGAACGGTTACAAGTACAAGGGGTCAGCAAAATAATAAGAAAATAACTGGTACATAGCGAGATGGGGGGGGGCAAGTGCATCGAGAGAGAGGAAAAAAAAGAAAAAGAAATAGCATCCAGCGCAGGGCTTAAAGGTATAAGTCCAATGCATTAGATGAACCAGAAAAAGAAACACTTAAGCAATATCTTGAAGAGAACCTTCAAAGTGGTCATATTACACGGTCTTCATCGCCTGCTGGAGCAACTCTCTTCTTCGTACCTAAGAAGACTAAAGATCTTCGACTGTGCATAGACTTTAGAGGGCTAAATAAAGTCACAGTAAAAGACCGGTACCCATTGCCTCTCATCAAAGACATATTAGAGTCAGTCAGAGGGGCACAGTTGTTTACCAAACTAGATCTTCGGAGTGCCTATCATCTCCTTCGAGTCAAGGAGGTAGATGAATGGAAGACAGCGTTCAGAAGTCCCTTAGGCCCCTTTGAATACAGGGTTATGCCCTTCCGAAGATTCATGGATAATGTTTTTTTCTGATCTATTGAACCAGACTGTGCTGATCTATCTGGATGACATTCTTGTCTATTCTCCCAACCCCAGCCTTCATCACACACATGTCACTCAGGTACTGGAAAGACTACATCAGAACAATTTATTTTGCAAACCAAAAAAATGTGAATTTGATGGGCCTGAAGTGGAGTACCTAGGTTATCGGATCAACAAAACAGGAATAGCCATGGATCCCCAAAAAATAAAGGCCATACTCAACTGGTCGTCGCCATCGACCATTAAAGAGACTCAGGGGCATATCATCAAGGGCCTTATCTCCGCTTTTTTGGCTTTAAAAGCCAAAAAAGTAGAGATAAAATGTTCACCCTATTTACAAGGCGGTGCTAACATGCATTAGCGCTTGTTAGCAGCCGTTTTCCCGACGCCTCACTTCACATCTCTAATGAGATGCAAAGTAGGCGTTTCCTCCCAAAACAACACGGGAATCATCGCCAACTGCACTTCTCCCTATTATCAAGCTGGCCCAGGATACCAATACCGACATGAAAATCCGCGCTATCCGCGGATATCGCTGTAAGCTAACGTCTGCAAAAATCCAGACTTAGCTATACATATAATGGGAGGTGGATTCTATGGCTGAATCCACATCTCCCTATCATCAAGGTTTTCCCTATCGCTGCAGGAATATCGCTGGATTTTCAGCGATATTCCTGCATTTCGCCGCTATTGCTGGAATATTTATCGCCTTGGAGAAACGCGTTGTTAATAACGCGCTATCCGGGCGATAAATTCCAGCGATAGACGGCCATAAATGTAATAGCGCTAAGCGCGCTTTGCGATGTTTATCGCCGTTTGTAGTTAATATGCCCCTCAGTGCTTCCTTGGCTTAACAAACTTCTACAGTCAGTTCATAGTTAACTTTGCCCTCCGTCCCCAGGATCCACAAGACCAGAAATGTAGGAACATCCTTCTCCTACTTCACTGCCAAGACGTGGAACACCCTGCCCCTCCGCCTCAGGCAATCCGCATCACAGACCCAATTCAAAAAGGACCTCAAAACCTGGCTCTTTGAAGGATCCTACCCCCAGAGGGGACCCCCCCCCCAGCACCTTGAGGCCCTCATGGGTGTGTAGCCGCGCTGTATAAGCCCCTGATTGATTGATTGAAACACCACCCATCCATGACCCCATAAAAATCCTTACCATCCC
Organism: Calotriton arnoldi; assembly: GCA_963921515.1. NCBI lineage: Eukaryota > Metazoa > Chordata > Amphibia > Caudata > Salamandridae > Calotriton > Calotriton arnoldi. The sequence goes on along the minus strand of CAWUFW010021984.1, from coordinate 54,414 downwards.
TAAACTCTACCCCATCCCCCAACCTTAAAACCACCTTTCTATAGCTCAACTCGACCTATCAGAAAACCCTAAAAACACTCAGACCCAAAACTCTGCTCATCTGTGAACCCTAATTACCCCTTACCACCCGTATACTTGACCTACCACTGAGCCCTAAAACCCCTTTCTATGCATGTACTCCACCAATTCCTGACCCTTTAAAAACTTCCTCACCCCCAAACATTACCCATCTCTGAACCCAAAAACCCCTACTAGTCCTAAACTTAAACCAAATCTTAATGTCATTTTGGACTTTTCTTCGAAATTATCTTTCTTTTAAAATATTTCCTTTAATTTTAAATTTATTTGTATTTTCTTAAAATTTGTCTTTCCTTAAAATCGGTTTTCCACGAGGGGTTTATCTGCATTTGTTTTTCCATTAATTCACATACATCAAGCCCCTGAATTATATTATTCTGTCTGCTAAGAGTCTCAGTGAATGTAATTGTGGATATATTTGCAGTGCATCCCAGGGCTACTCCCAGATAACTAGAATATTGACTCCCAGATGGATTGTTTAACTTGTTTATATAGTAACCCATCTCACTTTTCATTGGTGTGGAAATGCCCTTTGATAGGTTTCCATGGAGTTATCATTGTTTAAACCATTCAGCCTGTACAGTGACATAGCTTATCTCTGGAATTGTGTCTACTAAGCCAGAAAAGATAAAAGTCAGAGAATGTAAATCTCAAATAAGAACAAAGGGATGTGACTCCAATGTTAGAACCATTAATTCAATGATGGGAAACTGAACCCAGAAATAGACAAAACAGGGACTAAGTCTTGGTTGCCTAAAAATTGTAACTGCTCCTCACACTCCTGTGCCTCAACTCGACAGATACAAAAATACAAAATAAAATAACACAAATAAAATAAACAAAACGAAGTCTTCTCCAACCACCAGTTTATAGAACATACTCAGATCACAAGCTGCTGGTCTCTCCTGCCAGGCTAACATACCTCGGCTCAAGCAAATATATCTTTCCATCTCCTACAAGTTTACAAGATTGGCAGGTATGGAGCACTGATCACCACACATGAATCCCTCCCCTTTCAGTCCGTAGACTGAGTTTTTGAATATTTTCATGCATTCTAATCTACGTAGAGTCCTTCTCCTCCCACTAATGTTCACAAGTGGGAAAAAATGCTATAAAAAGTTCTGTCTCGCTAAAAAGTGGTCTAAGAGCAAAACGTTATGAAGAAAGGCACGCTTTGAAATTCGGTTTTCATACATAGAAGTTACACTATTCTGTGTGCTGCTATTACCACAAAAAGGGCTTAACTGCTCAGCTATTCAGAGGCACTTTTAGTGGAATGACTCAAAAGGCTTGCTCAATTGCGGTGATGACAGTTGTATGTTCTCTAATTTACCATTTATGACATAGCTTTGATACTGGCAAAGAGCCAAACTGCAAAAGGTAAAAAAGAGCGTGGAATAAATTTGATTGGTGAATGTTATTTTCAGTTAACATGAGGTCATGGTTCGATCAATGACTGCCAGTTCGTATTAATCTCAACTATTTAAAGCATGGCAACATGAACCACGGCTCTTAGTTGATGATCGAATCTTATGTTAATCAATACCACGTCTTCGTACATCTTTTCAAGCGAGAAGCACGATGCCTCACAAACCCGATAGTACACTTGAACATCTTTTTACTGCTAATAAGAGGGGCCCAACGCTAAATCTTCCTTTGAAAATCTTCGCAGTTTTCTTGCTCAGTTTTGTGACAGAAACTACCATAGGTTGAAATTCAGTTCCATTTTTAGAATGTTATTCGCTTTGTCCTTAAATAGAATGAGTTCCCAGTCACTGTTGGTTTAGTGTGAGAGGAGACTTACAGTGTTAAAAGAGTAGAAGGGGCGGATACTAACGTGTTGGAGATAATAACATGGTGAAGGATGACTATTGGCACACATTATTTTGGATAGCGCACGATCTGTTTAGGTCGAAGGAAGAGAGGAAAACTTCTATTTCCAACAAGCAGTGGCTCTGTCCGTGTTGTTTTTTTTTTTAGCCATGTTGTACAAAAGTGTGGCTGTGAAACATGGCTCAAAATGAAAAAAAAATGATATGACGCGATACAACATTGGCTGCATCACAGAGCCTTTTTTTTTTACTTTCAGCCATGCTGTACTGCAGTCACATTGCTGTACAACAGGGCAAAAAAATCACATTGACAATGACAACAGATCCTGTATAGGCTTTGTCAGTGCTTAGGAAAAAAAAGCACTATAACGAGGCTATCGCTGGTCGTGTCATAGCGCTTTTTTCTTCTGGTGGTAGGGGGCAGGATGAAGGGACAAGCAACACTGGGGTAGGAGGGCAAGGAAACAGGCAAGCAACAATAGAGGAAGGGAGCAGGTGGATGGGGAAGCACAAATGGAGGCTGGATGGGTGGAACGGCTCAAGCTACTGTGTGGAATGGAGAAGGGGCAAATTCAAGCAGCAATGACACAAGAGTAGCGATGGGGTAGTGGAAGCAACAATGAAATGGGTGAGTAGTGGGTGCAAGGAGCAATGATGGGGAGGGGCACGAGCAAGCAACTACGGGGGAAGTGGGTAGTTAAAAACAACAATGCAGGAGGGGCGGAGTGACTGCAAGCGATGATAAGGGAAGGGGGAGCAGGTGCAAGGAACAATGAGGCAGAAAGGGGGTGGGTGGCGGCTGTAAGCAGCAATGAAGAGGGAGGGCTTCTAAGCAGCAACAATGCTAGAAGGTTCAGGTGTAAGAAACGGGATACAGAGTGGATCAGGGTGCCAGTGCAAGCAACCAGGCAGGAACGGAGCCAGGTGCAAGCAACAATGCAGGAGCAAGGCCTGGAAGGATGGGAGACAGCCTACAAACCTGCATACACTCTTATAGAGTGCTACAAGTTAAATAAAAAAAAAATACCTCCAGAAGTGTGCTACATGTTGAAGGACAATGGTTGCCGACGGGAAGCTGTAAATGCCCCATGATAGGGACAAACACATGACGAGAAAGTGAAACCGTCACACACTGACCAATGAGAAGCAATGAAAGGACAGTGATGATGAAGCCAACCAATGGCAAGTAATAGGCGAGCCCTAAGCCCTTTTTAAGTTTTTTTATTTAACAAAAGATCTTGCAAGCGACAGTGCATGCGCTGTCTCGGGGGATACCTTAAAAAGAACAAAGAGCCTTCATTCTATTTAATGTTTGCTACACTGACAGACCCACGAGGATGACTTTTTGTAAATAATCATCTGTTATATTTGATTCTTTGACTGAGAACAACTCACAAACACGTTTTAGGTTATGTAGGTATTGTCATTGATAACTTTCTAACTCTGGGTGCAGAAGAGAAGATGATGCTCATTTTTTTAAAGTATTATTTTTAAGTTGCTGCTGCTTTATTTATGGGAGGTAATAGTGTTTGGGTATATGCTCCAGTAATTCTACAAACATTTTGGAGCTGCATAGTTAGAAGTAGTAAAATTATGTACTTAGATAAGTAGGCAGTTAAAATGGCTCACAGAATTGGGTACAAATTCTGTCAAAGCAGTGATTAAAATGACAGACATTGAATTCTTTGAGGTTGTGTTTGGGGTTTACTTTGTGTTAATTAATAAACCCAATTTTTTTTTCCTATTTACTATATAGGCCAGAAGTCTGCTGTTCAAACTTAGGCCATGATCTACAGTTGGGGAGAATTGGGATATTTTCGAAAAAATAATGTTTTCCCGCCCACCTCTGCTTTCCCAGGCCTCATATAGTGTCAGAAAGGTGGATCATCATGCAACTCTGTCAACAGGTCCACCATGTCTGTGTGGGAAGCTCAAGAAAAGATGGTGACAATCCAAACACTAAATTCATGGTGATCAGTTTTGGTGTGTCACTATAGTAAAGACCACCCAGTAAGCCAGAACAGTTTGTTACAGTGGAAGAGGAAAATGTCCCTGAAGTGCTGAGAGAAAACCTTAGTGTGTCGGATGAATCAGTGTGGAAGCTAGAAAACTATACCCACCAAGGCTCTACATTTCCAGGTCCTCACTCATAAATAAAAAAGAAATAGTTTGGCCCAGGTCACTTTCCATTGAGCTTAAGGAAGAATCATTTGCATTTGCTCACATCCTCTATTTACTCATGATATCCAAATCCTTGATGACCACTTTAGCAGAGTTATGAATGGCATGTTTCGGTGTAAACTGCTACATGGTACTGCAAGCTTGAGGAGTATAGAGCAAGTCACAGTCATAGGAGTCAGTGAAAGTGGCAGGTTGAAGTTAGAGCTTGCACAAATAGTCTACGCATGTGTATCCTCAGAAGTTTCACGGTCATAATGATTCATACCTCCTAAATTTTAAAAAGAAATTGTGAATAAACACATTTTGAAAGAGGAAGGTCATCCGCATCCTTTAACTGTAATGCAGTGTACTCAGTTTTTAAGTGTGGTACCTGTTAAGTGCTATTTACTGTAAGATTGTACTGAAGTGCATGAGATTCTATCAAATTCCTTAAGTGTTTTGAACCTTGCCAGGGGCGGAACGGTACTCATGCGCAGACTAACCATTAGCTCAATCAGGCACAACCCGGCTGAGCAGAGCTGCAAAGTCCTTTCCCTGTTGTTTCAGGGCTCCTTCACTGCAGGTGTTCATATTCCACATTTTTAGCATTACTAAAGGATAGAACATGTTTTTAAAGCTCCATTCAGTAGGACACCTTTGGTGCTGCACCTCCTTCTATTATATTGTACACATGTAGTGGCCCCTCATAGTCATCTCTGCACTACTTACATTCACAGTGCACAAGCCTACCCATGCCACAAGCAGCACATGCACTGGCAAAGAAGCAACGAGCAGCTTCTTTGCCAGTCCCTGATTTAAATGCTATTTCAGTGGGGCCAGAAGAGTTAAAGAAGAAACCGTGCTCTAAATTATGAATGTTATGAAAGTAATTTCGTCATCAAGGCTGAAGTGATAATCTGTTCCAAAGTGTGAGACTCATTGATGTTTATATGATCATTGAGGCTGATAACATAATAACAATCCCCAGCACACGTTAGATTTAGACAAAAAATGACAGCAGTAGCAATTGTAAGTCAAAACGAATGTACAACAGAAATCACAAAAGGTTCCTTGTTTCTTTATTTCTTTTCATCTGGTTACTTTTTAACAAATCTTAGCCAGCCAACACGTGTTTCGTCGCCACTGTAGGTATACACCTGCAACTTTTTCAAGGCTCTATTGTCTCTTGTTTTAAACCATTTCATGTGTGGTGATATTTCCAACCCACACGATCCTCCAGCGTAGGCAAAGGTTATTATTAGGCCTGGGCGGTAAATTCCGTTCCGCTCGCAGAGTGCCACGAAGACTCATTGAAGAGCTATGATCGTATGTATTTGTACAAAAAATATTTTTTTATTTAACATAAAAGGAGATGCAGTGTTGTGTAGGTTAGGAATGACAGAACTCTTTTGGCTCCTGATGAACTCTGAAGAACTGTGACATAAGTGTTGGAGCAGAGTGAAGTGAATGCAGGTTTAGAATGTTGAGTTCACAGTTACATGCAGACAAGTAGAGTTGTGTTATACTAAGCTCTGTGTGTGGCTTAGTCATTAGCAGGTAGCCAGCCTGAGGAGTATGCTACAAATGGTTGTCAATTTTATATAGCGAGAGATATGCTAGTGAGAGGCCAGCAAATGTTGGTGTGAGGTAAAGGGTGGGGAGGATGCACTTAAGTTAACATGAAGAGGTGCATTCAGAGGATGTTTACAGACGTAATTTCAGATTCTAATAGAGCAGCCAGATATCAGAGGGCATGTCATTCATATGAAGGACACCATTACAGCGTTAGTCCACAAGGCCCTCATACATCAAACATGTTACTTTGAGCATTTTATTACTAATAGTTTACTTTCAAACTACATGATCAATGCTAAGGATGATTGAACTTTAGCTATAATGAGTCTTGGATTACCACGCAAACCGTTGTCTAACTCACGATTGTTTGGCTGCACTTACCCCTTCACCTCACAAAATGCTTTTAGTGTGGACTTTATTATTGGTTTACTTATTTGACCCCAATTATCTTAAAGTAAGGATTCTTCATTGGTGTGTGAACTATTTGTTCATCAGTGAGTAAAAGTGAATAAAGGCAACAAAGATGTAAATAATATGATTATCCACAGACATCTTACAGAATGTCAGTTTTTAGATGCCTATATATCTATAATTGTTGTGTCCCTGGAGAGAATAATGCCGTTACACTGTTTTAGGAGCTCTGATATTCAGAATTTGTGTTTTCCCCCAGAAAACTTGACATATAGCAGTGCTCTTGACATGCTCTAGAGGACTGCTTACCACAAGGAACAGTGCTGGTATTTGTTGTGCAGTACTGGATGGTGTTTTCTGCTGTCTCAAAGGGCTCTGAAAAGATTAATGCCCTGTGATATCATATTTCAATATGAAGTGGATACTTGGACCTGTATGCCTAGGAGAGGGCCTGGCAAACTCTGTGGAATGTCTGTCCAGTCCATGTTAACCATTGCCTTCTACTGCCTCTGAATGTGTCTAAAAAAAATACTTGTGTGCACATGTTGAGACACCTTCTGCTTTGTAAATGCTGCACTCTGCAAGGTCATGTCTTTTGCAACACCAATGAAATGTTCTCTTCAAGTGGCCTGTGTCCTGGTGTACAGGAAAACCGGCATGTATTCATGTTTTTCATGGCTGTATATAAGAACGACACATGCCTTTACCACGTATGCTGCTACTCCAGTCTTTACAACAAATGCATCTTGACCACACATTCCTTTACTATGCATATCATTGCAACAACATGCCTTAGGGAAAGTGCTGGACTTTGGAGCGGTATAATTTACTATTCCAACTCCAGTCTGCGAAACAGTAGGGAAACTTTGGACTTTAAAGTTCAACTCTCCTTTCCCTAAGACATGTTGTTGTAACGACATGCATGACAAAAGAATTCGTGGTAAAGACGTGTTCGTTGTAATGCCATTGTTGTAACTGCAGCGCATAGTGGCAAAGGTGGTTTGCCGTTTTCATAATTTTATATTGCCAAATAACAAGCTTCAAGGTCACTAGCAAACTCTTTAGCTCATTTGTGAGCAGTGGGTATCTACACTTTCACAATTTGCACAGCCCAGAGATCTGCTCCAGAATAATGTTCTACTGACACTGGTCTGGCTGCTACAACAGCCAACTTTCTCATTTACCCGCCAATCATTTAACTGTACTTGGTATGACTGGCTTCCTACTACCTAATCCTCATCCTAGTGACCATGTGCTACTCCTTATCACTAAGGTAGAAAAAGCCTGGGATAGGAATATTACTTTTGAAGGGGGAAAACTTTCTGACTGGACCAACTGGCCATATTTTGGCAGTGCCCAAGATTTGACATAAATATTAGTGCTTACAATTCAACAACTTGATTTCATCTTGAGTTAAATAGAACCTTTGCCACACCAGCAGTGAGTAAGGGATGCCAACGAAATTCAAGGTGTTGTTCCTCATAAGACTGTGAATAAGTCTGGATAAATAAGAGAAATCCCAGCCAATGTATCCTGCTTTGAAGAAGATGCAATGAATTATATGGACAGCGGAGGAGCAGCCCTTATTCTTGATGACCAGGCCAAAGTTTGTCTGGCTTAGATCTGTGTGGAGGGCAACTCTAGGAAAGAACCTGCATAGGAGGCTCGGAGATCTGCAGCCCAGATGCCCAGGTCAGATTCTGAAGCGTCAATAAGTAGTCTGCACCATGAGAGGACACGTCGAAGAAACCAAAGTTGTGCATTGAAAATAGATGTTTAGATACACTCCTTGATATTTGTGGGTTAAGAGCGCTTTCTAAATTTCCTTTTCATTTCATTTAATTTTATTTCACTCCAAGAACAATGCATCAATTACTATCAGGATTATGTTTTGGCTTTAATAGTCTTTTTTTTTTATATGGTCTTCCCTGCATTGTGGAGCGATGTAGCTGTGTATGTCACAGCTCATCTGGTGCAGCATAAGTGTAGATTTCAGAAATTCTCATGAACCATGATCTGCATCCTGAATACGGGTGACCCTGAGTGGTCAGGGAAAACGTATGCAGTATTTACCCACCCACAGTTACTAATGCTACTGTTATCAGAAATTCAGGGGTGTGGGATTACTGTTGGATAAAAAGTTGTCCCCTTAGGAATGGGAAAATACCATTGAAAACAGTGTTTACGCAACCAGTTTCAACAGTGAGTCCTCCATTTCAGGATGTTTTATGCACATAGATTTCACCAGGTTTTACCTAGCAAAATGTTCAACCTCGGTATTTGCCATTTTACTGAAGGGTTTAAAATACCAAGTCAGCTGGTATAGTCTCAGTGACCAACAAATTCATTGACTGTAATTGATATGTCTGAGGGTAGTCCCTGAGATGAACCAATCACAGGGAACTCAAACTGTAGGGAGCGACCCTTGACCCTGACTCAGGAAGGTCGCTCCCCACGCCGCACAGCACCACCTGTTGTGCCCGTGTACCTTGCTCCCTACCCTCGCTGCTGCTGCGAGTTCGAGGCCCTCCTCCACCCGCAGGCTACCACCTGCGCCTCATCCCTGGTGGCCAGTGGGGAACCGTAAGTCTCTGTGTGCCCCCTGTGCCCCCTTATGATTGACTGTCTGCCTTCTGTTTTTTCTTCTGTACCTTCGTTGCCAGTGTAATTTTGTGTTGCCCCCTGTGCCCCTTTTTACTGTCTGCCTTCTGTTTTTTCTTCTGTACCTTCGTTGCCAGTGTAATTTCGTTTTGCCCCCTGTGCCCCCTTCTGCTTGATTTTGTTGTATCGTTCTTTTTCCATTTTTAGCCTGTATTGTGCCCCGCGTTTTTCCGCCCATCTCCACTCTCCCTTTCCTGTCACTGCGTCCCCTGCGGCCCCGCCCATCGCACGCCCATTCGGCCCGCTCCCCCTCCCAGCTGCTCCTCCCTCCCACCTCCCCTTCTTATGACGGCCGCGCACAGTGGGTGCGCCGCTGGCGCGCCTAAGGCAAGCCCGTCTGCACCCATCCGCGCCTGGACCGTGCCCAGCACCAGACCCCCTGGTCCCCGCGACCGCCACAACGACCGACGCCACTACGATGCCAGCACCCTCCACGCACTCAACACCGGACGATCACACACCTGCTTCCTGGCCGCCCCGAAGCGCACCCAAGGACCGTTCTCCTGCTGGAACTGCAGCTTCACCAGCCTCCGAGCCGCCAAACCGCCCGCCGAGAAAGGACGCAACCACCTCAGATGCATCCTACTCAACACCCGCTCCGCACGCAAACACGCTGTCGAACTCTGGGACCTGATCGACACGTCCACCCCGGACGTCGCCTTCCTGACGGAGACCTGGATGAACGCCTCCTCTGCACCCGACATCGCCATAGCCATCCCGGACGGCTACAAGATCACCTGCAGGGACCGCACCAACGGAGTAGGAGGTGGAATCGCCATTGTCCACAAGAACACCCTCAGGGTCTCGACCAGCACCGACGACACCCTCAGCACCGCCGAACACCTGCACTTCCAGATCCACACGGACCCCAACACCACCTTCAGAGGAACGCTCGTCTACAGACAACCTGGACCCCGGCCTCAGTTCAGTGACTCCATCGCCGACTTCGTCAGCACGCACGCCATGGCCTCCACAGACTACATCCTCCTCGGAGACCTGAACTTCCACCTCGAGAACACCAATGACAACAACTCCACCACCCTGATCGACAACCTCGCCAACCTCGGACTCAGACAGCTCGTCACAACACACACCCACTCCGCCGGCCACACGCTCGACCCCATCTTCTCCGCAAGCTCCCATGTCTCTTTCAGTCACACCACTGAACTCCACTGGGCCGACCATCGCTGCATCCACTTCACCTTCCGGAAACCCACCGCGCACCACTGCACTCAACAGATCCCCCGCCACAGCTGGAGCAAAGTCACCGATGTCCAGCTTAACACCACCCTCGCCCGGAGCCCACCCGCCATCCCTACCGACACCGACACCGCCGCCCGCGACCTCAGGCAATGGATCGACGACTGCACCAACACTCTCGCTCCAATCAAGAAACCCTCCAACAGACACACCGACAAGAAAGCCAGCTGGTTCACCGCGGACCTCCAGGCCTCCAAGGAAACCTGCCGGAAACTAGAGAAGAAATGGCACCGCGAACAGACACCGGACAGCCATGAGGCCCACAAGAACGCCATCCGCAGACACCATCACCTCATCAGAACCGCCAAAAAGGCCTCCTTCAAGGACCGCCTCGACAACAATGCACACAACAACAAAGAGCTCTTCAACATCGTGAAGGAACTCTCCGACCCCAGCTCCAACGCCAACGACATCCCACCATCGCAAGACCTGTGCGACTCCCTTGCCACCTTCTTCCACCGCAAGATTGCAGACATCCACGACAGCTTCAACAACCTGACTGCCTTGACAGCCAATGACACCTCGGACCCCCCGGCCACCATCCGCATCGACCCCATGCTCACCTGGACCAACGTGAACGACGACAACACCATCAAAATCATGAACACCATCCACTCCGGCTCTCCGTCAGACCCGTGCCCACACCACATCTTCAACAAAGCTAGCGCCACCATCGCACCCCATCTCCGCAAAGTCATCAACATCTCCTTCGAGACCGCGACCTTCCTGGAGAGCTGGAAGCACGCAGGGATCAATGCCTTACTCAAGAAACCCAAGGCAGATCCGAGAGACCTCAAGAACTTCCGGCCCATCTCCCTGCTCCCGTTCCCGGCGAAGGTCATTGAGAAGATTGTCAACAGACAACTGACCCGCTACCTCGAGAAGAACAACATCCTGGACCCATCCCAGTCCGGGTTCCGCAGCAACCACAGTACCGAAACTGCCCTCATCGCCGCCACTGATGACATCAGGGCCCTGCTGGACAACGGTGAAACCGTGGCCCTCATCCTCCTGGACCTCTCAGCCGCCTTTGACATGGTCTGCCACCGCACCCTACGCACACGCCTCCACAACGCAGGGATCCGAGACAAGGCTCTGGAATGGACCACCTCCTTCCTCTCCGGCAGAACCCAGAGCGTCCGCCTCCCCCCATTCCGTCCCGAAGCCTCCGAGATCATCTGCGGCGTACCCCAAGGATCATCCCTCAGCCCGACACTGTTCAACATCTACATGGCACCGCTCGCCCACGTCGCCCGACTGCACGACCTCAACATCATTTCCTACGCCGACGACACCCAGCTGATTCTCTCCCTCACCAAGGACCCCCTCACCGCCAAAGCCAACCTCCACGAAGGAATGAAGGCCGTCGCCGAGTGGATGAAGAAGAGCCGACTGAAGCTGAACTCGGACAAGACGGAGGTCCTCATCCTCGGCTCCACCCCGTCAGCCTGGGATGACTCCTGGTGGCCAAACACACTGGGAGCAGCACCAACACCCACCGACCACGCACGCAACCTGGGGGTCATCCTCGACTCGACACTCTCCATGACCAAGCAGGTCAACGCCGTCTCGTCCTCCTGCTTCAACACCCTATGCATGCTCGCTTGATCTACAGGTGGATCCCCACCGAAACAAGAAGAACGGTCACCCAGGCTCTCGTCAGCAGCAGGCTGGACTACGGAAACGCCCTCTACGCGGGAGCCTCGGCCAAACTCCTGAAATTACTGCAACGCATACAGAACGCCTCTGCACGCCTCATCCTCGACATCCCTCGCCACAGCCACATCTCACCCCACCTGAGAGACCTGCACTGGCTCCCCGTCAACAAGAGGATCACCTTCAAGCTCCTCACCCACGCACACAAAGCACTCCACAACACCGGACCGGCATACCTCAACAGATGACTCACCTTCTACACCCCGAACCGCCAGCTCCTACTCCGCCGACCTCGCCCTCGCCATCGTCCCCCACATCCGAAGAGCGACCACCGGCAGAAGATCGTTCTCCTACCTCGCCGCCAAGACCTGGAACACCCTCCCCATCCTCCTACGGCAGACCCAGGACCTACTAACCTTCAGGAGGCTACTCAAGACCTGGCTGTTCGAGCAGTAGCAGCACCTCCTCCCCCCCCCCCCAGCGCCTTGAGACCCTCATGGGTGAGTAGTGCGCTTTACAAATGTTCTGATTGATTGATTGACTCCAGTTGTAATCACAGAGATCTGGTCCGTCGAGCTGTACTTTGGTCAGAGCCAAAATATCATTGAGGACCTGTTTTTACCTGGCTGGTGGTACTCAGATGTTTATAAATACCCTCATTACAGTGTTTTGGGAATACTAATTAGATATACACCACACCAAAAATGTCATGCACCTCTAATTCCATCATACAGGAATACCATTATGTTCCAACTTCAAGCCTGCAGGTGCCCAGAGAAATGGGGAATTAAAATGAGAAACTGAGTTACCATTTTTGGTGTTACCCCTTCAATTTTCTGCTATTTCCAACTAAAAATGTAACCAAACATTAACTAGCGAAATGTCTAAGGGAGGTGTACGTTACTCCTGCTTTTCCTGAAAGTCATGTTTCAGCCACAAAATCTGTTTCAAGATTAATCAGTAATTACTTGCTACTTCTAATGGAGGCTAAAGGATTATTTTGTGAGCAATAGTTCTGATGGGATATATATTTTGTTGAATATTATTATTGTGCCCTAAATCTAGGGCCACCTGCTGGAGTAAGCATTTGGGAACTAGTCCATATTTCTAATGGAGAGTTTGGAGTACCCAGGTAATTCTTGGATTTGCTATTGGAGTATAATAGTCAATGTTGGTACCCTCCGTGGATACTGCCTTGTAACTAGTGACTCCCCCAGGACCCAGAGAAAAGGCTTGAACATTTGCATTCTGGCAAAATGCAGTCAGTGGCATAACGCAAAATGATGGGCCCTCCCTCCAAAATGTAATGAGGGTTGGATGAGTCTTCTATAGCTCACGGATATTCATTGATGCCCAGACGACTGGTAGCAGGGAGACTACCGAGGCTGACATGGAGGCACCAACTTGGCGCCAAAGGTGAGCTTGCGGCCCCCTTTGACTTGAACATCCCCGTAGATCGTCTCACTCAGCCGCCCCCCACCCCCATCTCGACCCCAAGTCTGTGTGCTGGTTTGAGCAACACAAAAGCGAACTCCCGTACCACCATTCACACCCTATGGTCCCCCGGGGATCTCTGTTCCTGCCTTGGAGATGTTGAGGCAACCGGGACAACAAGCATGGAGGACATCTGACTATCACCAGCTCCGGTATTCCTTCCAGGCCCAGGATCATTGCCCCTGAGTGCAACAACACTATGTAGGCCTGGCTAAATGAGCACTGCAAGAACCCCAGCAATTGCGAGAAGATTATGCTCTGTAAATATGTAATAGATTTTTGTCCAACCATAATTTCTTTAACTTTTCTTAAAATGTAATCTTGAGTGAATTTGCAATATGTAACTCTAACTGCTAGTATCTGTAGTAGACATATGTACTTACTACTTATGTGAGTTTAGAGTTTATCTGTTTTGTATCTTTTATGTAATTTATGTACTCGGAAGTCCTTATGTAACGTAACTGGTTCTATTGTAAAGTGGTCTGACACCTTCGGGTAAAGTTTGCGCTATATACAAATGCATAAATAAATAATAAATACATAAATTGGTCTTTGCTGGTTGGGAACCCATCCTGCCACACAGAGGCTGCAGGGGCCTGCGTTCAGCGGCGGTCCGTGAAGGTAAGCGCAGTGGGGTGGGGCGGGAGGGGGGTAAGTCGACAGACGACGGAATAGGGAAAATTAAATAAATAATGCCTATTCCGCCCTCTGTCGACACCCCCCCGCCCCGCCCCACCACGCTTACCTCCATGGGCCACTGCTGCCTGCGTTACACGCTGAATGTAGTCTAACTTCATTTTCTCTGCTCTTATTGCCGCATTGCAGCTTATAAATCACTGACTGCTATAACTCAATCTTATATTTTGATTCTGTACATTCAACTTTCACTGTATAGCTTTGTCACATTGCCTTTCTATAAATGTACATCAGCTCCTTGGAATTACTTTCAAGTGAACTGAAATATACTCTTTTTACACACAGAGGGCCTTATTTTGAGTTTGACGAATGTCATACTCTGTTTAAACGTGACAGATGTCCCATCCAGCCTATTAACAAGTGCCTTAGGCTGTACTCCACTTGTAAGATGAGGATGGGACATCTGCCACATTTGTGATCGAGCATCCTGTTCACCAAACTGTAAACAAAGCCTTTACTGTGGCACCTGCTAAACTCGGAAGTGGATTTGCTAGTTCGAAAGAAGTAAATGAGCATCGCCAAGTGGAGGTCTGGAGGGTTCTCCCCCTGAAAATTGTTAAAAAGTAGAAAAATTGTGCATTTTGCTTTACAATTTATTTAATAAATGAACAAAAAAATCATTAGTTTTTAAAGGCATTCCTGGTTTGCCAAACAAATAATTTGAAAACACAATGGTTTGTAATGTTTACTTTTGACCTCTGTTGCTCTCCAATCCTGGTGACAATTTTGGATACTTCCCTTAGAACGTCCTACCCTGTCATCCACCAACAAGCTTGAGGTCAGTCACTCAAAGCTTTCCCCCTCCTGAAAAGCTAGATATGAAAAACGAGGAAGCAGATCGCTTCACGTACAGCGTTCTTTGCACTGGACTAACCTTCTTGTTCATCTAACACTCTAGGAAGTCTTCTTGAAGTTTCAAAAACAACGATGACTAGCACCCTGGGTTCCACATTAAAGCAGCTGCAAAAGCTGCCTAATGGTGCCACCTTTGGATGGTCACAAGAGGGCACAATCTTGCAACAGATGGCTTCAATAAAGGCCGGTTGCTTAGAAAAAGGAAGCACCTGATCAGCAAAATATAGTTTTGAGTGTTGCTTTTCAAATCCTTCCACCAGAGCTGCATACAATCTATGATTGCCCTGCACTCTTCAGCTAGATTCATTTGGAACATCAATGTGAATTTGGGCATGTCAGGCACCTAAGAAGGAACTCATCATCTGCGTACATGCAGCTAGTACATAACCATCAAAGTGGTATATATGGCTATTCCACTACAGCCTGCCCACAGCAGCCTCTTGGAGTAATGTCAACATTGTGGAGCGCGGCAATGTCCAAGTGATAATCAAGACTAAGGGGCTGATTACGATGGCGGACGGAGGCACATCCGTGGTGCTGCCGGAAAATGTCCTTTTCCGCACTCCAGCAGCGGTCCTCGCGTACGCCATATAACGATGGGCAAACATAGCCCATTTTCCGTCCGCTGCGGAGTTACGTGAACCGCCAGAAATTTCCGCCCGCAACCGCGGCGGAGGTAGCCAATAGAGACACACCGCCGTGCGGAATGACGTCCCGTCCGCCGTACAAATTATGATGCCGCAAACAGCCCATCACACCGCAGCGGAGAATCCACCCACCCGGAGACAGCGGAAGCACTACAGCGGAGAGCGAAACTCGACTCCCGGTCCCCTCCATGTGGTCCTGACCGCTATGGATCCAGCTCTTCAAGCCTTTCCGCTGCTGTATCTCATCCACTACCAGCAAATAATACACCGGCGCGGACAACGCCGCAGGTACGCAAATACACAACTCCGCATACAACCACAACACACAACTCCTGTGCTGACATACGGTTCCTGTCCACATCAGACACTCTGGTGGGGACAGGAACATATCCCCCAGTGTACCCACACATGTCCTACCTGTTAGAAACCCACACCTCCGCATCCGGGTCACCCATCAACTGCGAAATCACTGCAATGTCCCGGGAAAGTCACCGCAGCGGTGAAGACGCGGGAAAACCTGCACACAATGTAGTAGGCAGGGCCGGTGCCAGGCATGGGCAGTCCGGCCAGATTCACAGGGCTCCACCTTCACCCTTCCCACAGTACACATCACACACCCATTTGGGCACATGCTGTGTGCTCCTCCTGTGCCCCCCCTGCACAATTAATCAGCCAGGTGTAGCCAGACTTCGCACCTCACACATCAAAGGACAAGGGAGATTGACTGGGAAGGTGGGGTGAAGAGGAACACCCTGCACAGAAGCTCAGGGGGTGGACAACCCTACTCCTCACAACTATCTTCCACTCATGTGAATCAAACTGAGTATAATTACAAAATGAAGACTCACACTGCATATGAACATCCACTGAACTGTTCACACTGCCTGTCAAGTCACTCAGAAATGCCCCACACTGACACCCAGCCACATACTCATACCATAGGTCAGCAGCAATGGAGGACAATAAATGGGCCAGCCAAAAGTGAAGTGGACAGTGCTGGAAAACCATGGAGCAAGCCACATAGCATGTGTACATCACATGCAAGAGAAGGAACATATCACACCACCCTTAGGCCATCAAATCAGACATGGGTGGCACAGTGAGTGAAATTAAACCAAAGTGACCTCTGTGCAACAACTCAGGGATACATCAAGGCAAGCCATGCATAGGCACAGGAATGATAGGAAGTGTCTGAAGTCATACAGTGACCAGCCACACATTTGTGTCAACTTACTTGACATGTGTATGCCATCAGCACAACACACATGGCTCATTGCCACACTCCCTGACTGTCAAACACAAGTAGGACCTTCACACATGCCCCTCATCTACCCATCTCACACCTGCAACACTCAACACCTGTGAGAAACACACAGAATGGTGCAAATGATGTCCTGTGAGGTCACTGACAACCAATCACACACCCTGTGGTACATCCACAAATATCAGACTCACACTCAGGGATGCCTGAACCAATGCTGACACAAAAACAATAGCGAAACACAAATCTCACAAACAACATCCACAGAAGTCCAACAAGCCCAGACATGTGCAGCCAAACAGTGGAAAGGCAATGTGACCCTAGACAGAACAGGAATACACAACATTGTCACTCTGGACCAATGCACAGATACCATACCCCAACACAAACAAGAATTGCATCATCAAAAGCCAATCATGAACACTAACTGGGATCAATGTAACAAATCAGCTAACACACACATACACACCACACCAGTCATCAAGTGGACATGGTGTCACAGTGTACCACAAGCATGCCCATGCACAAATCTGACAAGTGAAAGGTCAAAAATAGGAGGACTAACCACCATTTTGCACTCAAAACAAGCTCATGAACAAGAATCCACATTGCTGCATGTGACATACACACAAGTAATGCACACTACACATGCAACACACATCTGAATGTATCACAATGCACAAACTACTCACACACAATGTCATGCAAATAGAACATCACACACACATTGCACCTGTCAGTAGAAAGAGCCAACACAGGCCAGACACTGCATACATCTACAACAAAAACACAACAGATGCACATACCAACCCATCACATAGCAAACTCAGCTGGACATCAGGGGGATGCACACCAGGCAAGTACAAGGCAACATACACTGACAGCACTGCATGCACACCAAGCAGTGTGTGCACACCAACCAAACCAGTAGCACACATATCTGAGTGTCACACCATGAACTCCCACAACACAAATCATCACAGCACAAACATAACATCACACTCAGGAAGGGTAGCAGTACCTCAGCAAACACACATACAGCTTACCCATCTCTCACAGATGCACAACTCAGGAAACCCAGATGCAAACAACATGACTAGAGAACTGTGCTGCACATGAGCAACCATGACTGCAAAATAGTAGAAGACATAAATAATTGTGAAACTGTCCTGAGTGGCACATTGGTCCTGTACACAGATCATCCTCCCACAGTATAGTGTCACACTATGAAGTGGTGGGGAGGCTCACACACTGGCAAGCCATGGGGTGGAAGACATGAGATTGAAGTGGTGTGTACTTCAGTAGTGGACAGGTGAGGAGTGTACAGCACACAAACACATAGAGGAGTTACTCACAATGTGTAGGCATCAGAAGCACATATAGGGGATGGCATGACTCCACATACCACATACCATACTGGAGCCAAAAATGGGTCAAGTGACAGCAATGCATGAGAAAACTCACAAATATTGTCAGTGTGGCTGAGCAGGTCTGCACAGTGAGCACAAACAGTAACAAGACACATGGCTGATCAACAAAACACAACACAGACTTGGCAGTCACACACTCTGCATACTCACAACTGGCAGCGGCAACAAGTAGGTGTCCCCCAGGAGTGCGAGGACACAACAACACACTGCACAGTGCCCAACCTACAACTCCTACATGTGCCCACAATCTGAAGCACATGGCTGACAATTTAAACAAACAGGCACTCATTACCTGGATCATACATGTGTGCAGTTGGCATTGCAGGGGCACACACACATCAACACTACTGACAATGACAGCCCATTCACACTGTATGACCACTCAAGTTCACATATTCAAATGTACCCATGTGACTAGGAAGACAGGCCTACACAAAATGACCACACATCAACACTGCTGTTCACACATCAAGAAAGATCACACAGATATGTTGGACCCTGGCCAGCCCGCAAGTAATCCTGTGGATATGAATTCACCTCTGTTGTGGTATTGCATCATAACATGACATGTGTACAATTTAGCAAACCTGACCATAGAATGATTAGGATAACAGTAGATCATCACAAACAACCATCATTGCACCCTCAAGCCTCAGAGTCAAGAAGAAATAAAGTGCCTGTCACCTCTGGCAAACTCTGAAAAAGTAAAACAAGCAATTGGCAATGTTAAAGTGGCATACAGAGCATGTGTCACATGAAACCATACCCATACATAAAACCTTTTATTTAGCAAGGACATTGACAAAGCAGACAACAGGAGTAACTGTCTTTATTACATAATACACAGATAGGCATCAAAAGTAGAAAACAGCAAGGCCATTGGCCAGTCCATAGTTCAAAGTATGTACATGTGTGCATGAGAAACTGCACAGGGAATGGGCATCAAAAGTGACAAACAGCAAGGCCATTGGCCAGTCCATAGTTCAAAGTATGTACATGTGTGCATGAGAAACTGCACAGGGAATGGGCATCCAAAGTGAAAAAACAGCAAGGCCATTGGCCAGTCCATAGTTCAAAGTATGTACATGTGTGCATGAGAAACTGCACAGGGAATGGGCATCCAAAGTGACAAACAGCAAGGCCATTGGCCAGTCCATAGTTCAAAGTATGTACATGTGTGCATGAGAAACTGCACAGGGAATGGGCATCCAAAGTGAAAAAACAGCAAGGCCATTGGCCAGTCCATAGTTCAAAGTATGTACATGTGTGCATGAGAAACTGCACAGGAATGGGCATCCAAAGTGACAAACAGCAAGGCCATGGGCCAGTCCATAGTTCAAAGTATGTACATGTGTGCATGAGAAACTGCACAGGGAATGGGCATCCAAAGTGACAAACAGCAAGGCCATTGGCCAGTCCATAGTTCAAAGTATGTACATGTGTGCATGAGAAACTGCACAGGGAATGGGCATCCAAAGTGACAAACAGCAAGGCCATTGGCCAGTCCATAGTTCAAAGTATGTACATGTGTGCATGAGAAACTGCACAGGGAATGGGTAACACCGTACACTGCCATGGGAATCACCACAGCTCTGCGGATACAAATGGGCAGTCCAGGCACCTCTGTGGGAGAGATGGGTTTGGGAGGGGGACTTTGCCTCAGACTTGGCTGTCAGTTGAACTGGGAGGTGGTTGATTGTCGGGGCCAGTTGGAGGACTGGACCTGGGAGAGAGAGGACCAGCTGAGGTAGAGGCATCAGTGGCTGTGGGAGCCTGAGGGCTGCTTGGACCGGGTGGCATGGTGGCACGGGGAGGCGGAGACATGCTGCAGTGAGACACAGTGTGTGAGGGTGAATGTGGAGGGCTGGGTCTCCACTTCTTGGGGATTCGATAGGCAAGAATTGTCTTGGCAGGAGTGGGAAGTGTGGTGGGCACAACAGCCTCACTCTCCACCAAAGGTGTATCAGGTGCAGGTGGCCCTCCCTGTGGGGATTTGCTGGATCTGGTGGTATGCTTGGGGTGGCCTTGCCTTTCCCCTCCATCCCCTGTTGTCCAGGTAAACCCCCCGCTTTGCTCTCCTGTCCCAG
Organism: Calotriton arnoldi; assembly: GCA_963921515.1. Lineage (NCBI taxonomy): Eukaryota > Metazoa > Chordata > Amphibia > Caudata > Salamandridae > Calotriton > Calotriton arnoldi. Next base: position 34,311 of record CAWUFW010021984.1, on the reverse strand, counting down.
CTTCACAGGGGTGAGGGTGGGAGTTGACATTGTGGGTGAATCTGCCTTAGAGAGCTGTTGTGCTGACTCTTTGCAGGCACCAGCTTCACAGCAGACAGGGCAACTGTTTGTTTGTCTTTGGGAGCAGGTGTGGGGATGGGAGTGTCCTTGGATGGGGGTGATTTGGATGAATGTGAGCTTGAGGCCTGCTTTTTGGACTGATGCCCCTGAGTGTCACGTGAAGGGCTTTTGCCTTTGCGCACCTGTGTGTCTGTTTTTTGTTTTGGGGACGGTGTCTGTGCTCTTGGCCGATTGGAGTGCTGCTGTTGTGTGCTGCGTGTGGAGTACTCGGCGCCTGAGGGTTGTGGTGTGTGGGCACTCTCGTCAGGTGGTGCCACTGGCAGGGTGGTTGCCGAAGGGACTGGAGCTGTACTGTGAGCCTGTGACAGCTGAATGGCTGACGTCACTGTGGAGGACAAAGACTGGACAGTTCTGTGTAGCCTCCTCACATCAGAATGAATGCCCTCCATGAAGGCAACTACCTGTGCCAGCTTCTTGTCATGATCCTGGAAGGCATTCAGGAGAGTAGTCTGACCCACACATAGCTGGCGCAAAAGGTCCACCGCCTCCACACTGAGGGCAGCAGGGGAGACAGGGGCAGGGGTGCCTGGGGGGAAGCACACTCTACCCTTCCTATGGCTGCGGGCACGGCCAGCACTAGTGATAGTAGCCAGAGGGTGGGCACTGGACGATGTGTGGTGGAAGAAGAGGCAGATTTCGAACTCCCTGTGCCCACCAACATCGAGGAGTCACAGTTGGAGTCAGATGATGCTGAGGTTGGTGTTTCTGGGCGTGATTCTTCCAGGGCACCCCTGTCCCCTTCCGAGGTGCTGGTCACATCAGTGTCAGTGAGCTCATGTGTAGCAGTCGTGCCAGAAGCTTCACCACTGGTGTCCGTCCCCTGTCCTTCCGTGCCCTCGGTAGATGCTGAAATAGACAGAGACGTAGGTTCAGTATAGTGCCATACTCACAAACATCGTATGCAATCAAAGCACAAAACTAGAATATGATACCCCCATGTTGCCCATCACCCTGTACAGTCTGCATGTGCAACCTTAATGCAAAACTCAGAAGATACATGGAAACATGCATAGTTGACATTAATGACCCATGTGACGTTGACACAGCCAAATAGCTGGCCCATGCCTCCTTGTAACCTAACATACTGATCTCTGTAAGCATACCTACGTGCCTGTAGGTGAGATAGATATACATCTCAACATATTGTCTCAGTCACATACGGAGTCACTTTAAGGGAACAACACAGATACTGACTCCAAAATGTCCTTTTACAATGGCCATGAGCTACTGATATCCACCATGTTGTGCTTTGAAGCACAATGACCATTGCACATTGGTGTCAGATGTGTAGTTCTCACAATTTCCAAGTCAGGCACTGCACACATCTACGAAAGCACATTAAGATGATGCACACTGCAGTTCACTGCCCGGTGATGTCTATGACACCCATAATGCAGCAGATGCCATAAGGCCACATCTCATCTTGCAATGTCAAGGGCCATTGTTTAAACACATGAGAAAGTACATGTAGCGAAAATGCATGACAGCTGCACTCAACACAGAGGCCACTTAGAAGCCATTGCATCACACTAGAAACATCACAGAGCTCCGCACTGGCTCAGGGTTGGGATACATGCAGTCACTCACACACAAAGTCACCCTTCGCAGAATACTCACCCCCAACTTGCTGCTGATGGGCCCTCAAACGTCCATCCAGCTCTGGCTGTGTCACTGCCAAGATGCGGGCCATTAGTGGTGTCATGCTCCTGTGCGCCAACCTTCCAGTCCGAGGGAGCATCCCCAGCATCATCTCTGCCACGGTTTTGCTCAGCCGGCAGATGTCATCCCACCTCTTGTGACAGTGTGTGTGCCGTCAGTTGGAGACACCCAGAGCCCGCACCTTGCGTGCAACGGCCCTCCATAAGGCCTTACACTGACAGACTTTAAGCTGCAGGCATGGGAGACAAGAAGAGGAAGTTTCAGTGACACTGTGTTATGTACCACTGTGTGTCAGTACAGGAGCATGCAAAAGCATAGCACACCAATACAGAAATGTTGAGCAGAGGCCATACAGCATGACACGTAGTACATTTGCATCAGATAACCTCATAGAAATGTATGCAGGTATGATGATGGACACAGTACATGGCCATCTCATACACATGCAGCATGCCAGCACAGAAAGCAATGTGAAGAAGGCCCTCATCTGTGATGCAGTATGTGAGTGAGCAAGACATACAATACATTGGAAATGATGTGTCGGAGCAGACTCACTGTGTCCAACACTACACACCCCTCAATGTCCTTGGCCTGTGAATGGCTACCTGTGTCATGGAGGTCACATTTAGGGACATGATCTTACATTCTCACACTCTTCTCACAAGGTCTGTCTTGTGCAATCCTCAGGCCTAAGATAGCTCGTTGAGAAATAGGGTGGCAGACAACACATATGTTTCACTCTGTCCATTTACTGATGGGTCCTTGTCAAATTGGGCAGGATCTGTGCAGGCCAGGGGGACTCACACTGAGGTTAAACATGGGCCATAAGAACATTCACATGCATGTACAATATGAGAGGGCAAACAGTGCCTACACATGCGAGTCAGAACACATAATGAAAACAATGGAAGGATGATATCTCCGAAGTACATTAATCTGATGTGTCATAGGTGAATTTCCACCAAGAGTGTTTCACTCAGGCATTTCAATCTTGTGCATAATGCATACATATCCATGGGGGCAATATGAACATTGTACACACATCCTGCAGTACCCTCTGGATGAAACACATTTGTAATGTCACAAATGACCATGTGAAAACATCATAGACTATGACATCCATTAGCACAGGCAATGTTTGTTCAGACTTCCACTGTCCAAACCAGCAGTGTTACTGTATGGCTGCAAAAACACTGCATGTCCCTCCCATCCTTAAGTGCAGCCATGGATCTGTGGAAATAAGGCTACACACCCCATTTACCAGAAGTCAGCATGCTAGGCAGTGTATCACACAATTACATTACTCAGGCTCAGACCAACGTTTGTATTGTTATTGCTGAAGAAGGGCTGTAGAAATGTCCATGTTGCCATCCTCCCCAAATACTCAAGTGCAATATTTACTAGGCCATGTATGGAGCATGGTGTATCACAAATGAGGATGCATCCACATTAACTTGCACTCACAGGCACATACTACAGCAGAGCAACATCATGTGAGCACTCTTTGCACTCTCAAACTTTCACTCTGAAACACTTACCAGTACATCAGGAGCACCATATAGCCTCCATGCTGTGAAAGCACCTCGTCCACCAGGATCTCCAGCTCCTCTGTGGTGAAGGGACGGGCCCTGATGTTCTCAGTTCTCGCCATCACTGGATCCAGGAGACAGGAACAGCAGCAGTTGGGGATGAAGAATGGCAGGCAGCAGTGTCTGGATGCAGTGGAAATGTGTGGCTCTCTCACAGGCATATATAGTCCACTGGGGTTGTTTCAATGGTACTCAGCTGCTGCAATTGGTGTTCCAGGTCAGCTTTTTTCAAATGTAACCAATGACTGGGACCGCAGAAAGTGTATTTCACTACCGCGATTGCTGTTCCCATTGGCTGAAAGGGCATGGGCATTGGCGGTGTCACACCGCGGGGCCCAGGTGGTCGCTACAGCAATCGTGCATCTTTCAATTGTACCCAATGACCGGGCCCACGGTAGCAGAGCACGCCTACCGCGGGTTTCAAAAGTGTATTTCACTACCGCGATCGCGGGTCCCATTGGCTGAGGGCATGGGCATTGGCGGTGTCACACCGCGGGGCCCAGGCGGTCGCGACCGCAATCGTGCATCTTTTAATTGTACCCAATGACCGGGCCCGTGGTAGCGAAGCCCGCCTACCGCAGGTTTCAAAAGTGTATTTCACTACCGCAATTGCGGTTCCCATTGGATGAAGGGGCATGGGCATTGGCGGTGTCACACCGCGGGGGCCAGGCGGTCGCGACCGTGAATTGGCATTTTTAACTTGATGCCAATGACCGTGATTGCGGTGGCGGTGCACGCTTACGGCACCTATGGACACATCTTGCTGTAGCAATGGCAATGGCCAGTTCAAACTGGGGTGGCATAGTGGGCAAAAGAACGATGGATTTAACCCAGATCTTTTGACTGGGGGAGAATGTTTGCATTGTCAGCATTCCATCCATCATTTGTTTGCTGTAACACTTTTCGCCCTAAGTGGGATGAATATGCTCAGACGTGGGTCCCTTGCTTACTGTGCCACTGGATTCAAGCTAGCCTGGCTGAAGAAGGGCGACATACCCTGAAACCTGTCCCAGGATGCTTGTTTCCGGTCCAGGGAGGACCTGGCCTGGCAGTTCGGTCTGGACTGTGCCCATGGGGCACAGGGTCAAGACTGATTTGTATATGGCTGGGTCCAAACTGGGGTGGCGTAGTGGGCAAAAGAACGATGGATTTAACCCAGATCTTTTGACTGGGGGAGAATGTTTGCATTGTCAGCATTCCGTCTATCATTTGTTTGCTCTAACACAGTTCTTATCATTGAACAGTAGACACTTTCTATGAATCATGCCACCAGATAGTTAAATTCAATGCTAGGGTGACATTTAACTCACTGATGACTACACATGCCATGTCAGTGCACAGGATTACATGCATTGGCATGTACTCCCTCACATGTCACTTATGATGTTGTTGTGCATGTACAGATCTGTTGTGTGATGGACTCTCAAATATGTAAACATGTCAATGTGTGAGATGGCTAAGCAACCCACAGTAATGATGGACTGACTACATAATGTGCCTATTTCACTGTGTAGATTGCCGAACTCATGTTGATACTTGATCTTCATGCACACACTGTGCTCATTGTGTTGTTAATGTGCGCCCTGTCCGACTCACGCAAGAAGGTGTGGCAGGTACAGCAGCTATGTAGAAGCCAGCAGTGTTGCTGTTTCAGACATGTGCTGTATCAACTACTCTCAGGGCTGGTGACACAAGATGTCGGAATGTACCATTTTACATTCACATAGTCTGAATCTGTTTTGGGGGTACTCACTATGTACATACTGGACATGTGTACAACTACTTTAGATCAAGGTGTCTCTGCATGTGACTTGTGCTGTAAGCTGTTATTTCAGGCCAGCTGCACTGGCTTCGTTATCAGTCATTAGCCCCGGCTTTTCACAGACGGAGGTTCAAAGAAAGGAGTTACCCGAATGGGGACAGTGTTTTCTCTGGGCGGGAATTGTTGAGTCTTCTGTTGACGAAACAGCATGTTACAACAGAAACCGGCTCGGGCCGGCGTGGTCAACATTGCAACTCGATGCTGAGAGTTTAAGCGGTGTGAGTGTGGTTCACAACCATTTACGTTCAGCTTCCTTGTTTACGGTTTTCGCACTACCGTTTGGATTTGGTGTTCGCACTAGGATCAACATAAAGGGTTTTAGACGCTGACGAAGAGCGCTAGTCAGTGTCTTTTTGTATTTCGTTGGAGTTGGCTTCAAACAGAATCGACGTTTTTTCGAGATTCCCCTGACGAAGGGATATTTTAGCCCGAAATGCATTGGGAAAGTCAACAAGAAAATTGATGTCATATGTTTTGTTTGTATTCATTTCATGTACATTTACTTTGAATTGCTGATTGTATATGCAAAGTACATTTCAGAAACCGTTTTGATAAAAATGTAATGGTTTATGATTTGATGAAAAAATTGTGTTCCTGAGTAAATAATATGAGATTATGATTTATTACATGATCGTGTGTTGATTAATTGGGCAACCAGAGGTTTGCATTCTGCAGTGCGGGTAAGGGGCAAGTGATTAGTCACACTTGCTGTGTTTTTTTTATCAGTCAGTGAAGAGGTTAGCTACCTCTTTCCCACCCAGCACGCCTTGATATATTATTGGTTAAACATTAAACAAGTTTTCACAGTTTATAAGTAGGTGTGCGCAGTCCAAACCCAATATCTTTTCTGTTGTTTCAGGCCAGTCATTGTTGGCGCTGTGTCAGTCAAGACGTAAGATGTTGGACACATCTCATAGGGGAATTGAATTGACATGTGTCCCCTTTTTTCTTATGTAGGAGGCGACCAAATGTGCATCCTCCATTCACATTGCTGGCGGACATGGAGGATGAGGACATCATACGTAAATTCCATTTGGATCGACCTACCCTTCAAGAGCTATGTGGTCAGTTGGAGCCCCATCTGAGGCCTCGCAGAACCTATCCGACTGCTTTGACACCAACATGTAAGGTGATGGCAGCCCTGCATTTCTTTGCAACTGGTTCGTTCCAGTACACGGTGTCCAGCGCAGGTGGGATGTCTCAACCAATGTTCAGCTTGGTGCTACGTGATGTCCTGTCCGCAATGATGACATACAAGGACCGCTACATCCATTTTCCCAGGAGACATGTATTGGCAGCTGTGAAGGGTGATTTTTATGACCTTGCCCACATCCCTAATGTTGTTGGCGCCATTGACTGCACACATGTTGGCCTGGTTCCACCACAGGTACGTGAGCACATACACAGGAACAGGAAGCATTTCCATTCCATTAATGTGCAAGTGGTATGCCAAGCGGATATGATAATCTCACATGTCTGTGCCAGATTTCCAGGATCAGCACATGACTCCTACATACTGCGTAACAGCATGATACCACAGCTGTTGGCAAATCTGCATCCAGAGCGTGCGTGGATTGTGGGTGAGTACGTAGAGTCAAGTAGTGTGCTGTATGTGTGACATGCTGTCCTCAGCTACAGTTATATTAAAAATTGGTCTGTGTATCTCACACCTAGGTGACTCTGCATATCCCAACCAGCCTTGGTTGCTGAGCCCACTGAGGAATCCCAGGACCCCGGGTGAAGTCCGCTACAATGATGCCCATGGGAGGACACGTCGTGTGGTGGAGCGTACTTTTGGTCTTCTTAAGTCTAGATTCCGGTGTCTGGACAAGAGCGGAGGTGCACTACTCTACTCTCCCCAAAAGGTGTGTCAGATCGTAATTGCATGCTGCATGCTCCACAACCTGGCCTTGCGCAAGGAGATCCCCCTGCTCCTGGACGATGATGAGCAGCAAATGCCCCCCTCTGCAAACCCACACATGTCCAGTGACGAGGATAGTGGAGAGGAGGAAGGTGTCGACCTGCGACAACAGCTCATCAACCACTACTTCCCTTGAGTGTGAGTGATATTGTACAACAGTGCCATTGTCTGCTGTCTTTGATGGTAGTGAAAAGGCCTAGAGGAGCTTTTTGACTGCTGCCTGTTGTTGGCTCTGTGCTGATGGCTGATGTTTGTGGCACAGGGTAGTCATGACCAGCCACATGATGTCTATGTTGATATTGTTTCTCTTTGTAATGTGTGCTGGTTTGTGAACCTTGATAACTAGTGTTGTGTACTGGCTGTGATGCCATCACCTGACAAGTAAATGTCGTTCTCTTGTGTCTTTCTAGGTCCCTTCAGCTCCTCAATGCCTCGTCACAATCAGAGCTTCTGGTACATTGGAATCAGAGTCAACATTGTACATACTGTGATAAACATGGAGCTGACACAAAGACATAGGTGTGTAAAGAGTGTTTATTTACAATGAGTATTTGTGACAGACAAGTGATGTTTTCCAAAACAGGTGCTAAGTGAATTAATGAGTTGTCAGTGAAGGTAAATGAGACAATAGAGTAGTCACCACATTGATGTAGTGACCCAGTCCAACAGGCACCTGCCATCGACATGGCAGTGTAGGTAAGGATAGTCAACAAAGTCAATGTGAAGGGGAACTGAGGTGCCATCATGGCTGGCTGTGCGACTGGCGTTCGGATGGTGCTTTGCCACGTGTTCCTCCCGTGGTGTTTCGCGGACGGCCCCTTTTGCGTTTTGCAGGGGGGGCCACTGCTGCGGGCTCAGTGGTGTCTGAGGAGTCATCCTGTTGCAGCACACCCCTCTCTGTGGCCGCAGCTGAGGTGGTGGGAGTATCATCCTGCGGGCCACTGGAGGGGGGTTGAGCTGTCCTTTGGGCCGCATGACTGTCCCTCAGAACACCCACGAGCTGGCCCATGAGGTCCACGCGTGTCCATGGACCTCAGCAGCAGGCGGAGCTCACGCACTTCTTCCACAACCTGTCCCATGTGTCCCTGGGTTTGTTCGTATGCCCCAAGGACTCTGGCAATGTTGGCCAGGGCTTCGGTCCCAGTGTCCTCTCGAATTTGTCCACCAGTTGCCCTCCCACCTGCCCTGCTGTCCCAGACCTGTGGCATTGCCACTCGACGCACCCACAGACTCGCCCTGCCCTCCTCTGATTGTGTGATGGTGTTGGTAACCACTGAGGCAGGGAGAGTGTTGCAGGCAGCACTGGTGGTGGTGGTGGTTGAGGCCGCACAGGTCATTGCAGCAGGGGTCAGCGTGGTTGTTGTTGCTGGGATGGTGGTGGGGACAGTGGGGGCCTGGGACGTGGTGCACCATGGCAGTCCAGATGGGCCAGGTTCGGGCTCCTCATCCGAGAAACGTAGGGAGTCTGCATCCGAGAGTCCATGTTCTGGGGAGGGAGACTGGCTCTACAGGTCGGTGTTGTCTTCTGCAGCAGTCAAATGTTGATCTCCTGTTGAACAGAGGTGAAATGGTCATTGAAGTGCACCCCACAAGCTTGGTGTTAGACGTTTGGATGTTACATGTGATACACCACACAGTTTACATTGATATCACTTTGTATGGCTGCAAGGTACTGCGCATCATGACATGATGTGGAGGTACCTACATTACTTGTCCATGGTGTGACATGTAAATAGATACCATGTTCCACGTACAGATTGAGTGATTACAAGGACATGTCGTCATCTAACGACTTGCAGCACCTCAACTTTATGTGATGTGTCTTTTTGGTTTGCTCTGCATGGAAGACGTTAGATCTGAGCAAGAACTGGCCATTGTAATCTTATGCATACCCTTGTCATATCATGTACTTTACTTTCTTTTACCAACTGACCATGCATGTTTTGTGTTCATATGGGCCTTCATGCTCTGCCACCATGGCACTTACACATAGCATTCAGTGCTGTGCATGATTGTGCCCTGAATTTCTTCAACATGTGACTTGGTGGTTCAAACTTTAATTTCTGTGACAGTTACATACGCTTAGCTGTCTGCACACTGGAAGTGGCTATTGGATCTATGCCAAGTTGGGTGACATGTGAGGGCTGGTGTGGTCATATGGCTCCATGCTTTTTGAGAGGAATGGCAGGTGCATGCACTGTCTACCTACCTGTTCTGTGACACAGTTGAGGAGAATTGCTGCCACATGGTTCTGGGTGTGGGGGTTGTACCATCCTGCTGAGCTGTGGGACAAGGGTGCCTGGTGGGAGTTGTAGTGCTGCCTTCCCAACAACAAACACCCCTCCCTGTTAAGATGGCTACCTACCTGTTAGGTGAAGGTGAGCAATGCAATGTCTGCCACATGCTTCTGGATGGGGGGGTGCTCCATCCTGCTGAGCTGTGGGATAAGGGTGCCTGGTGGGAGTTGTAGTGCTGGCTTCCCAACCACAAACCCCACCTCCCTGTTAAGATGCTACCTACCTGTGAGTTTGAAGAGAGCAATGCAATGGCTGACACATGGGGGCCGATTCCGATCTCGGCTGGTAGGGCTCCGAATCGGATTCGGCTTAACCGGATCCGATTCGGAGCCCTATTTCGCGACCGATCCGTACGCGCGTCCTGACGAGCGAGTACGATGCGAAATCGCCGACCGACTCGTCCGGGCGTCCCGACCGCTCTGACCGACTCGATCCTGGCTCTAACCGCACCGACCGACTCGTACGGACACGACTCGCACCGCGCAATGGAGACGTTCCCCGGCCGGGTAAGTACGATGCACGCCGCGAGCAGTCCGACCGAGCCGCGCACTCCGGCTCGAAAAAGAGCTGTCGGAGCCTACTTTGGGGGTCCGTGTCGGACCCCCCTGTATGCGTAGCCGCGCGAGTCGCACACAGGGGGGAGCCATGGGTCCCCCCTACCTGTGCGTGTACGGCGCGAGTCGCTTCGCCGCGTACACGCTGTAGGGCGCGCCCTTGTCCGCATCGCACCCATTGAGTCAATGGGAGCCCGCGTACGCGTTGTACGACAGGCTCCCATTGACTTCAATGGGAGTCCGACCGACTCGAGTCCGATGGCATACGTGCGCATCGTACTCGTTCGGTCGGGCTGCACGGGTCCGATTCGGTCGGATATCTCTCCGGGTCCGGCTCGGTCGGAGAGATTTCCGGCCCGAATCGGAATTGGCCCCATGGTTGTGTGTGGGGGGAGTGCTCCAACCTGCTCAGCTTTGGGACTAGGGTGCCTGGTTGGAGTTGTAGTGCTGGCTGCCTGTACACATGCCCCCATGGAAATATTGCTACCTACCTTTGGGGTGAATCAGAGGGAGTAAATGTTAAATCTGTGAGACATGTGTTGGGGAGAGTGTGGTGCACATGAGTGCATTTGGGCCTAGGAGGTGTAGCTTTGTAGTTATGCAAGACAGTACATAGCAGTGTAATGATGGCCATTTGTTGGTACTTACCAGCCTCCACTCCCCCGGGTACTCCTGCGAGACTTTCTGGATGCAGTATGGCAAGCACCTTCTCCTCCCATACAGTGAATGTTCGTAGTGGAATGGGAGGGCCACCACCAGTCCTCTGAGCCAGCTTGCGGTTCTTGTTGTTACGCTCTTTCACCTTGGTCTTGAGGTCATTCCACCTCTTCCTGATCTCCTTCTGGGTGCGCGGGATGGTCCCTACTGCATTTACCTTGTTGACTATCCTTGCCCACATTTGATTTTTGGTGGCTAATGGTGTCTGTTGGACGAGTTTCCAAACAAATGTGGTTCTACTCTGATTACCTCATCTACCATCACTGACAACTCATTGTCAGTGAATTTGGGCATTTTCTTGTGTGATGTGCAAATGAGTTAAAGGTGCAGGTGTGAAGGTGGTGGTGGTGATGTGTGTGGTTGTGATGGTGTGATGTGTGCTGATTTGCCTCTCCTTTGTGCTGTGGGGTTGGGCCCTTCAGTTGTGGAGTAGTGCAAAGGATTCTGGTCAGGGAAGGGGCTGGTTTTATACTCAGCTATGTGGGTGGGTCAAAATGGAGTATTCATGTCAGGTGTGTTGTGTGGTTTGACCTGGGATTTGTATTTTTTACTTGCCATGGGAATGTGTCATTGGGGTATGTTAGGTGTTTTTTGAGGCTGAGCCAGATTACTGGCCATACTTGGTAGCCTTGTTGTGTGTTTTTTTTCGACCGCCATTACTCTTCCGGAGCGACCGCGATGGTCGGAATACAACAGCCCTTCGGCCGGCTCTCCCATTCATCAATGGTTGCGATCGCGGTGGTCGGAAACAACTGATCGTTCCGCTGTCACCGCAATCGTATCCTAATTTCACGTGCGGTCAATCCGCTGGCCGTGCGGCGGTTTTGGGTCTTTCCGCATCAAATCCAACCGCCGCGGATGGATTTTCACCAGCTCCGCACGCTCCCAGCGGACATTCGTGGAATCCGCCCGCCGCGGTCAGATTACTCTGGCGGTTCATCCTAATCTGACCGCCGGTTTTCCCATGGTACATGCGGATGGTTAATTTCCGCTACCACGGCAGTCGGAATGCTTTTCCGACCGCCATCGTAATCGGCCCCTAAGTCCTGTGACTTCTGACATCACTCTGTACCACCGAAAGCACAGTGAGGTGGCTGCTGGGTGAATGATGTAGTGTATGACTGCTATAAATAAATATTTTTCCCTTTTTTCTCTGCCCTCGGTAACTAAACCGTGCCAATGCCTACTGCACCTGTAAGATCTACAAAGTTTTGAGTGAAACCTACTGAGAACCATCCTGCAGTGCTGGGTATAACTTTAAAGATGTTGCTGCAGTGCATCATCAGGCGATGCTCCTTCAGTGCAGGAGGGCAGGGTGTTGCAGGGCTGATGACTAACCAGTCCTAAGGGGGGGGATTATCAACCTGGCATATGATAATTCATTGCATTAATGACTCAGCTGACAGGAGCATGCGGACCAGCACTTAAGAAGGGACTGGTGTCAAAGTGCTCCATTAACTGAGACTGAGTGTGTGACAGATACAACCAGACAACACAGGTATTAGCTTCTCTTTTTTTACTGATTGTTAATCACACAAATACAGCAAAATATTAATAAGAAAAATAGACAAGGCTAAGCCCAGATGTTCAGATCTATGAGCCACCACTGGTTAACAGTTGCAGTGCAATCACAATCATGACATCGGTGGTAACACTGTGGGTATGTTTAGTTACGCCCTACTAAAAGCAGCAGAAATCACCAGGTAAGGTCCCAGGAGGAAATGAGGAATGGCAGGTGAAAATGTACCTCGTTTTACCGATTCTCCTAATAATTGCTAATTCCTAAGGAGACCTTCATGGTCCAACTTGTAATCTAGTTCACTCTAACTCCGTCAGAGATGCTAGCACCACCGGCTTCAGTAACTCTGGAAGATTACTCAGGAAGTTTACTGGGCCTCTCAGAATGAGGGATGATGGCAACGGGCACAAGCGCAAACTGAGGAGATACTTTAAAAGTCCAATAATTAGTTAAAAAAATGAAGTTATTCTCATAAACCATTGGGAATGGTCCGTTTTTTGAGGTGGCCATAATGTCTGAATTCTATTTTTTTGGTTTAGTGCGATTCAAACCAAATCTACTGTTAGTGTAGTCAACGGACAATGGGATCTCAGGAATGTTAACTAATACAGTTTCCGCTTGGTTTGCATGATGCTTTCTCATTGGTGGGATTAGATATTTCACTGTGTGTTCATCAACCTAATTGAAGAACTGTACAAGAAACTGGCGGAGCGCAGTGTTACGGCAAAATTGGTAACACCACGCTCCGTCAGTTTCAAAACGCAGGGATGCACCGTATTTATAAAACTATGGCACACCGCTGCGTTTCCCCTAGCACTGGTGCAAAAGAAGCGGCCTAGCGCCAGTGCAGGCACCCTAGCGACATTTTGCTAGGGTGCCTGCGCTGCAGGAGGGATTGTTTATGTGCAGGAATAGCCACCTTCCTGCACATAAACAATCTTAACAGGCGATTTGATCTATCCATGTGTGCTGTAGAATGCAGTGCACATGGAAAGAGCAATATCGCCTATTTAAGACCAGGTATTTTCTGGTCTTATTTTTGGCGCTGCCCCATACTTTGTAAATATGGGGCAGCGTCAAAAAGCAATGGGTGTTGTGGCGGAACGCTCACTGCAACATTCATTGCCCGCGCCTTTCACGCTAAGTGCTGCGTGATTCGGGCATTATTTGCAATGCCTTGTAATAAGGCGAAAGACTTAACGCCACCAGAACATCGCAAAAAGTGATGTTTTGGTGGCGTTAACTCCTTGTAAATATGCCCCTACATGTCTATTGTGCCATTATACATGAAAAACTACTCTGCGTTGTCATGCTTCTTGCCTCAGATGCGTAACATTGAACTATTTCAACTGCTTTCTGAAGTATGTATCTATTGTGAAAATCATGTAGTACTTGTTGGATTGATGAGCGTTCAATAATTATTCCCGACATGTTTTTCTGCATTGTGACATCTTTTTCGCAATTTAGTTTCACTAAAATATATTTACTACTACAAGAAAAACTAACACATTGAATGAGTATATTCTCGCCTCTGTTCATAGTTCCTTTGCTTTGAACCCAAGCCTCTTTCAAGCATAGTCAGATACTGCACATTATTCTCCACATCTACAGTGATTTTATTCTGTCTTCTCATGAGCACAAAAGCAGGGGGTGCCTCCTCCAACAAGCTCTGCAGCTGAAGTACAATAATAGCAGTGATCAAACCAACCTCCAATGTTCCTTAGCAAACATCATAGATAAAAGGGCAGAGTGCATTCCATTCACTGTGAAAAAACGATTAATTCATATTACCAATATAGTGTTACCAACAATGTAAATTACCAGACAGCCATATATGTTAAAAAAGAAAGTGTGGCGTCCCTTTGAAAGACCTGGATTGCCCCCAAAAGCTGGATTTGCTTGGACTCTTTACAATACAAGAGGGAGGTAGTGATGGTATACAAGGTAGCACATCAATTCTATTCAATGTAAATGGATGAATCCATAATTATCTACAAAAAAGGTTCATATTAATGGTGCCTCTCAAGGTGAAGAACCGACACCCCACTACCAAGGATGTCCCTACAGGGGAATTCGAAAAATCCACTGTTAAACTTAATTAATACGATTGCACCCTGGCAATCTTGATTTATATATTTTCATTCATGTATAGTAAAACATTTCTTCTAAATACAAATCAACTTAAGCAACTCACAGGAAAAACAATTTTAAATTCCTATTTATTCCCTATCAACAATGTTACACTCCAGCAGTGGTATGTAGAAGTACAATATACAACATGAACCAATTCTACACACAAAGATCTTAATCTCAAATCTTCTTGGTTGACATATGAAGATGGCAGCCCATGCTTTGACTCTTCTTCAGAGACACTTCTCATGTTTCTTTTATTATACTGAGGTCTCTTTGCATCATTTATATCAACTGTAGCCCTGTCACTTGAACCAGGTATTTTTCCCCAAGTTGTAACACCACCATATCCAGCCGTGACCATTTCACTCTCAGATCTCACAGTGTGGGCATCAGTTGTCCCCATCTCATGCCCCTCGTCTCATATAATCAAACCACCACTTGCTCAAAAGTACTTTCCTAACTAGTCATGAGAACTGTCTCCGTTCATGGTTACAAGTCTACTTAAAAATGGAATGACCAAAAATCCACACCTCGGGGCATATTAGCAAGGGCCTTATCGACGCTTTAGCGGCACTTTTTGCCACTAAAGCGGCGCTTTTTTTATCGCCCTATCAGCAACCTGTCGCTAACAGGCGTTAGCGACAGCTTTCTGGCGATAGTGGCCCGTTTTCCCATCACCTTGCATGCCAGCGATAATTATCGCTAATGACATGCAAGGTAGGCGTTCCCAGCTAAAAGCGACTGAAAACAGTCGCTAACACAACTTCCCCCTATTAGCAATGCAGGCGAAGCGATAAAAAAATTCGCGCGAATATCGCTAGAATTTAACACCTGCTAAAAACATGACTTACCTGTTTGTAGAATAGGAGGTGGATTGTCAGCCTAAGTCCACCATGGCGTTAATGCGTGAATATCGCTGGATTTCCAGCGATATTCACGCATTTCGCCGCTATCGCTGGATATTTTATCGCATTGGAGATAAACCTTGCTAATAACATGTTATCTCCGCGATAATATCCAGCGATAACTGCGTTAATAAAATACGTGCTAAGCGCGGTTAGCGATAATTTTCGCCTGTTGTTGCTAATATGCCCCCTTGTTCTTCTTACCCCGCCACCACACTGAACCTGTGGAACAAAAGCAATCCTGTTAGGCACTATCTAAAGACCTGCCACTCCGCTTCCAATCATAGATCCACATGTTTCCACCATTCAAAGTTCCTCAACGTAGCTTCACTCAGCCTTAACCGAAAGCCTTCATTTGGTGCCTGTAGTCTGAATGACTGGAAACTCCTGCCTCTGACGAGTTGCCTCTGACGAGTTGGCAGTACCCTGCATCTCACCTAACTCCAGTCTAGGCTGCAGCCAGGTTCAGGATAGCACCTCAATCCCTGGATACCGTGTGTGGCTCTGGCCACCTTGCCCACGTCCACCACTGTTGTGCTGCTCTGGATCACCCTGCTCCATAGCCCTGCCCTATAGCACCATGGATCGCCTAAGTGGAAAAATGTATCCATAAAATTGCCCCTTGGCTGCCTGGTGTGTCCATCACTGTTGGTGCTTCAGTAGGGATATGAGTTGGCTTCCTTTCCTGCTCTATCAGTGGGCTGCCCCACATCAAGGCGAATGTACTGTGGATTGCTCATCTGCTTTTCTCCCAAGAAGATAGATGGAAGGTCCTGCCATTGGCTCTGCCAGCTTTAATTTTCGCCCTCTGGGTATTGGGTACCAATTGCAGTCTCTGGTGCATCCATTCTTTCTTTTGTCCCATCTGTCCTCCCCAGCCTGAGGGAGAACGTCTTCTCCTTGTTATCACTTGGGAAGCTCCATGATCATCTTTTTCTGCAGATGCCCAGCACTGCGCCGGGGGTGGCTACTCAATATCTGTACCTTCGCACTTCTTCCCCAGTGAGGGTGAGTGCTACGTGCTATTACGGCAGCCATGACCCCAGTGAATGCTGCCCACCATGGTCTGCTCACATGCCTCATTGTCAGCTTGGATCCTGAGACCACAGATGGCAGCGCCCGCTGCCCTTAAAATATCATTGGCATTTTCATGGGAATGCTCCTGATACACCTTCTGCTGCGATGATGTCCTTGGTGGCTGCAGGACCACCACTTCACCCGTGAACACCCAAATCCCCGGTTGGAAAAAGCAGTTCCCTACCCCCACTGAGAGTTCATTTTCGAACATGTTTCGGTTTATATCTATTTTCTCATATATTTTATAATTACCTGCTTTAATCTATTACAAAATATTGAATAATGTGTTTGCTTTCATTGTGTTATAGCCTGGCATCTCAGGCTGCACTGTTCCCATTGGGGAAGAGCCCTAGCTCACTCCCTTATGGCTATTCTCTGTCTGAGGTTGCATGGTGGGCTGAGATTATTTCAGGCATTGCACCCATCCCTTTTATGTTTAGCCATTCTGTTCCAAGCACTAGTGTAACATGCGACTCCATTCTATTTACCTAAAGTAAATTCCACTCCATATTGTTGTACCCTGGTTTTAAAATAAAACGTCCAAAAGCTTCTTCTTGATTAACATATGAACACTCACTACAAATCATTCCATAGATACTGCTTTCTTTCCACCAGTTTAGCCAGTTACGCCTTTTTCTGAACCCTGCCGCCAATCCATGCTTTCCTTTTACAAATACAATGTACGTATTTAGTGCTTTTGACAGTGCCACTCGTCAATTGGAAGACTCATTACCTCATTGGAGAAACTGCATGATCAAAGACTGATCAATAAAGGAGCTTTGCCAAAGTCAATATGTTTATTTTTGTATAGAATACAGTTTCAGTAAGATGCGTTTGAATTTGTTAGGTGATTAGTTGTATGATTGTGCGTGAGCACTTGGCCTCCCAAGTTCCCTGCCTGCTGAGCCACTATAGACTATTCAGTCAATGGTTCTGTTCTTGCTGCCACTCTGTGATTACTTCACGTGAAAGGGCACAATGAAAACTAGATATTGAAGGTGCATATATGCCTCCAAACTCATTTAATCTGCCCATTTCCATGCATCCTGAAATACTAACACTCTGCTTAGTCATCAGACCTGGTTTGACCCCGCACTGTGATAACTAACTGATTATTGAGTAATGCAAAGTTTTATTGAGATATTTCAAAGGGATGGCCAGTTATTTATTTTCTTAGAGTATTGATTAGTGAAAATCTGATATTTTATAAAATGACAAAAGAACAATGTGTCTCATCTTTGTTTTTTTTTTAAAGAGAATAAAAAAATGTGGGCATATGTACTGTATTTGTTTGTGTACTTTTATGGGAGGGGAGCCCAAATAAAGTATTTGATGATGATTACTGAGTAATGAAATATAGAGGCCAAGATGAGAAGTAATTTGCTAACATCTCATGTTTATTATTTGCTCTTTTAATCTGCATTCACTCTTGACTACTGTTAGAAATGGGGGACTCTAGTTGGCAGAGGTAGGTACCTTTGTCCAAATAGGGACCCTTGCTTCTAGTCAGGGTAAGGGGGATGCACTCCTAAAATAACCCCTGCTCACCCCCTTGGTAGCTTGGCACAAGCAGACAGGCTTATCTCAGAGGCAGTGTGTAAAGCATTTGTGAACACATACAGTAACTCAGTGAAAACACTACAAATGGACACCACACCAGTTTAGAAAAATAAGTAATCTTTATCTACACCAAAACAAGACAAAACGACAAAAATCCACAATACAGTACCAGACATAACCTTAAAAATAGGTTATTCACTCAAATCAAGCTTCTAGCAACAAATAACTCCACCTGGAGTTATTACAACATTGTGACAGATGAAAATCCCAAAGAACGGCGCCGACCGTGAGGTGCGCGGCGTCGGGCCCGGAGTCAAGCAGACCCACAAAGAACAGTACCTTGGAATTGATGAAAGCAACGGCGGTGCACTGCATTGGGGAGGTGATGCTTCGTTGGCGCCTGCGGCGTCAGTTCCTTACGACCCCAGGGGAGGTGAAGCCTCTGTTCCTTACTGCGGTGCAGGGGAGATGAGACGTCTGTTCCTTACTGTGTCGGGGAGGTGACGTCACGATGGCGGCGAGGCGTCGGTTCCTTATGACGGTGCGCTGTCGATGAATTCAGGAGTCACCCACGTTGAGGATTGGCTCAGCGTTGATGAAACACCGGCGTCGGTGCTGCAGTGCGAGTTGGGACGTTGCATCATGGACGTCACGAGCGGCCTCACTGATGGCTTTGGGGTCGATGCGGCGTAGCGTCAGCAGGCATCGGGTCTACGGTGCAAGTCGTGATCTAAAAATCTGGGGTCTGGGCCCCTCTTTTTATACACAAAAATCCTTTGTTCTCTGAAGGCAGAGAGTGTCTGTACCCAGCCAAAACCAGTTCTGTCCTCACTGGTGCAGCTTCCTGGCAGGAGGTGGAGACAGCATTGTTGAAGGCAGACCAGGCC
This sequence comes from Calotriton arnoldi, assembly GCA_963921515.1. Lineage (NCBI taxonomy): Eukaryota > Metazoa > Chordata > Amphibia > Caudata > Salamandridae > Calotriton > Calotriton arnoldi. The sequence goes on along the minus strand of CAWUFW010021984.1, from coordinate 15,551 downwards.
CATGCAGGTGAAAGGAAATCTCTCCCCCTACTCTAAATGCAGCCCAGGTCTATTCAGCCCAGCCCTGACTCATCAGACTTCTGGAGCCACTGCCCCTCAAGCAGCCCCTGTGATCCAAAAGCCAGAAATGCAATACACAAACCTAGCAGAGGCACACTGGATGGTTAGGCAAGAAAATACCTACTTTCTAAAAGTGGTATTTTCAAACACAGAATGTAAAACTCCCCCTCACTAAAAGATGCACTTTAACATTCTGAGTTCAGGCATACTAAACTTTATTTTTCTACCTTGTTCCCAGGGTCAGTTATGTTTATAAGATGTTATAAACAAACTCCCCATTCCGTCCTATGGGAACAGATAGCCTTGCAATAGTGAACAATGAAATTGGCAGTATTTCACTATCAGGACATGACACACACATCAGGACATGTCCTTCCTTTCACATACAATACACCCTGCCCACAGGGATACCTTGGGCCTACCTTAGGGGTTACTGATATGTAGAAAAGGGAAGGCTTAGGGACTGGCAAGTGTGTGCACTTGCAAAGTCGACGTGGAAATCCCAGACTACACACAGGCTCTGCAATGGCAGGCTTGAGTCACATTTTACAGGCTGCTTTGGTGGGTGGCACAACCCGTGCTGCAAGCCCACCAGCAGCATTTGATTTACAGGCCCTGGGCACACACAGTGCACTATACTAGGGTCTGACAAGTAAATCAAATATGCCAATCATGGAATCACTAATCCATAACAACAATTTGCAAAGGGAGCACTTGCACTTTGGCACTGAACAGCAGTGGCAAAGTGCCCAAAGCATCTAGACCAGCAAAAAAAATGGAGTCCAACACACAGCAAAACACAGGAGGCAAACGCAAAAAATGGAAGGGAGACCCACGCCAATGGTGCCAGGTCTAACAACTACTTGTCTGGTTTTACCACTTTAAACACTCTACTACAGTGCAACATTTTACTCCTGAGAAAACATTAGCATTATAGTACATATAACTCTACACATTTGCAGTTAGAGAAATCATATCCCTTTTTTAACTTTCCATACTGCTAATCAGCAAAGAGTTTAGGGATTTTAGCCTGGAAGTTATTATTAATGATTATCTTCATGTAAAGTCAACTCAAAATACAATTTTCTGTTTTTACAATAAACATAGAAAAACACATTATTTTCTGTCTGTATTTATATGTAACAATCAGTAGTACAGAAAGTTGTGAGCCTCCATTACATCCCAGGTCTCAGACTATGACTACATGGTTTGTGTGTATGCATAGTCACATAGTTAAAAAGGCAATAAAGAAAGGTTAGGACAAAACCTAGCCTGCTCACTTCCAGTCACATGGCAACAAAATTGTCCTTGCTTAGTCTCGAACAGTGGTTCTTAAACTTTTATCTTCTGTGGTCCCCCATTTAATCATTAGTGGAATCCGAGGACCGCTACAGAATCATTATTGGAACTAGGGGACCCCCACAGTGGCATTACTGAAGGCAGCGGGATTCCAGCTTAAGCATTTTTGATGATTTGCACTTTGAAAAAATAAACAAAAGAACAAAAACAAACACACTAGTAAACAAATGAGGAAATTATGTACTCAATTCACAAACAAATATAAAAGTTCAACATTTTCTTTCTATTGGGAAGATTGGGTCTTTTCTAAATTCAACGGAGGGCACCCGTCATCCATCCGATATTATGTTTGATGTACTTACACTGCTCCCACTTACACTGCTCTCATCAATCAATCTGAGGACACCAGCTTAAAGTTTAGCCTCCAGTTTCAAATTCCTTCATTTTTTCAGAGTGTTTTCAAATTTTCAATTTTAGATTTGGCTTCCTTATATATATATATATAATATATATTCACTGAAAAAACCACAGGTTTCAGGAACGTTATAGTTAGTTGGACATTTCACTCATACAAAACCAGAGAAATTTGGCCGTTATAGTTAGTTGAGCTAACTATAACTCGCGCACTCTCAATGCACTGCTGATGACGTCACATATTACATCATTCATGACATGGTCAGTGACATCACTGATGTCATCACTGATGACATCTCAAATGACATCACTGATGACATCACTCACAACATCATCCAGTGAATGTGTTTCTGTAAAGTTTAAATATGTTTTATATATATATATATGCCAAGGTGTATTGAAGAATGAGTGGGTGTATAAGTGTCTGAATGGATGATTTAGTAAGTGCGTGACTGACTGTATAAGTGAGTGATTAAACGTGTCTTACTGAATGCATGGGTTAGTGACTAAACTGTGTGAATGTCTGTATCAGTCTGTCAGTTGGTGTGTAAGCGGCTGCATGGGTTGGTGAGTAGCTACATGAGTGTCTATATGGGTTATTGATTGGTTGTCTGAGTATCTGTATAGGTGCCTGAGTGTCTGTGTGGGTGGGTGGGGGGTGTGTGACTCTGTGCATAGATGTGTGAGTGGGTGATTCACTGGGTTTATGGGTTCAAGAGTGCATCTGTGAAGGGCTGTATGGGTGGGTGAGTATGTGTATGGGTGTGTTGCTGAGTGAATGGATGTCTCAGTGGTACATGTGTGAGTAACTACATATGTGAAAGGCAGTATATGTGAGTGTTGGAGTATATAAATGACTATATGTGAAATTGAGTGATTGTGAGAGTTCCTGTATGGTTGAGTGTGTGCTTGTATCAGTGATTGTATAAGAGAGTAAATATGTGTTAGTATCTGTATGAATAAGTGAGGTGGTGTGTGTATAACTGTATAGGTGAGTAAATGGGAGTGTGATTGATTCTTTGCATGACTGACTAGGTGTGGTAGCAACTCTATGGATGAGTGGCAGTGTGTGAGTGTCTGTATAGGTGTATGAATGCAAATGATAGTGCTATATTGATGAGTGACTGTATGTATGATTGACTGTATGGGTGAGTGAATGGATGTGTGTGTAGACCTAGGAATCAGTCAGTGGGTATGTAGTCATTGGTATTGGTGTGTCTATGGTTTCGAAAATGGTAGTCTGTATTTTAGAGTGGGTATATCAAAGGTTATATTATGGTGTGAGGAGGTGCATCAGATTATCACGTGGATGATGTCATCAGTGATGTCATTTGAGATTTCATCAGTGATGACATCAGTGATGTCACTGACCATGTCATGAATGATGTAATATGTGACGTCATCAGCAGTGCATTGCGGGGGCGAGAGTTATAGTTGGCTCAACTAACTATAATGGCCGAATTTCTCTGATTTTGTACGAGTGAAATGTCCAACTAACTATAACGTCCCTGAAACCTGTGGTTTTTTCAGTGAATTTCTAAGGTTTTTTAAATGCTAATTTCTAACTATAACGTCCCTGAAACCTATGGTTTTCTCAGTGAATTTCAAAGGTTTTTAAATACTAGTTTCTAACTATAACGTCCCTGAAACCTCTGGTTTTTTCAGTGAATTTCAAAGGTTTTTTTAATGCTAATTTATAACTATAACGTCCCTGAAACCTATGGTGTTTTCAGTGAATTTCAAAGGTTTTTTAAATGAAAATTTCTAACTATAACGTCCCTGAAACCTGTGGTTTTTTCAGTGAATTTCTAAGGTTTTTTAAATGCTAATTTCTAACTATGCCTGCAGAGGTAGGACATGTGCAGAAAGAGGAAGAAAGGCACAGAAAGAAGCAAGAGAAATGCAAAAAGAGGCAACAGAAGTCCAGAAAGAGGAAGAAAGGTGCAGAAAGAAGCAAGAGATATGCAGAAAGAACCAACAGAGGTGCATAAAGAGGCCTTGTTGCAAAGTCACCCTGTGCCCTGGGCACCCCCAAACTTTTTGCTGACTGGTACTGGTGGTAACTGACCCTGACTGACCCTGGGCTCTGTCTAACCAAGCCCGGAGCTAGTGCTATGCTGAAAGACACTTAAAATACAGTGAAAACACCTACATACACTAGGGTACACTATGGGTTGAGGTACTCCTGTGATTGGCATGACCTCCCCTGTAAGACCCTAGTACATAATAGGGCAGGGGGATTAAACCTACCTCTAAGTCCCTAACATATAATAGGGCATGGCAGTTTAGAGGCCAGCAGCCCTTTTCTGCACTTGCATGTGTGCACTGCTGAGTCTGAGGTCAGTTTAAAAGTAGCCCTGTGTGTGCAGAAAGAGGCAAGAGAGGTGCAGAAAGAGGAAAGAAAGGTGTAGAAAGAGGGAAGAAGGGTGCAGAAAGAGACAAGAAAGGTGCAGAAAGAAGCAAGAGAGTTGCAGAAAGAAGCAAGAGAAGTACAGAAAGAAGCAACAGGTGCAGAAAGAAGGAAGAGGGGTGCAGAAAGAGGCAAGAGAAGTGCAGAAAGAAGCAACAGAGGTGCAGAAAGAGGCAAGAGAAGTTCAGAAAGAGGCAGAAGAGGCGCAGAAACAGGCAGAGGAGGTGCAGAAAGAGGGAACAGGGGTGCAGAAAGAGAGAAGAGGGGTGCTGAAAGAGGCAAGAGGGGTGCAGAAATTTGCAAGAGAGGTGCAGAAAGAAGCAAGAGCAGTGCAGTGAGAAACAACAGAGGTGAAGAAGGAGGCACGAGGGGTACAGAAAGAGGCAAAAGAAGAGCAGAAACAAGCAAAAGAGATGCGGAAAGAGGCTAGAGGGGTGCAGAATGAAGCAACAGGAGTGCAGAAAGAGGCAAGAGAAGTGCAGAAAGAAGCAACAGAGGTGCAGAAGGAGGCAAGAGAACTGAAGAAAGAAGTAAGAGAGTTGCAGAAACAGGCAAACGATGTACAGAAAGAGGGAACGGGTGCAGACAGAGGCAAGAGAGGTGGAGAAACAGGTAAGAGGGGTGCAGAAAGAGGCAAGAGGGGTGCAGAAATGTGCAAGAGAGGTTCAGACAGAAGCAAGAGCAGTGCAAAAGAACCAACAGAGGTGCAAAAAGAGGCAAGTGAGGTGCAGAAGGAGGCAAGAGAACTGCAGAAAGAGGCAAGAGAGTTGCAGAAACAGGCAAAAGGGGTGCAGAAAGAAGGAACAGGTGGGCAGACTGAGGCAAGAGAGGTGCAGAAAGAGGGAAGAGGGGTGCAGAAAAAGGCAAGAGGGATGCAGAAATTTGGAACAGAGGAGCAGAAAGAAGCAAGAGCAGTGCAGAAAGAACTAACAGAGGTGCAGAAAGAGGAAAGAGGGGTACAGAAAGAGGCAAGTGAAGTGCAGAACAAAGCAAAAGAGGTGCAGAAAGAACCAACAGAGGTGCAAAAAGACGCAAGAGGGGTGCAGAAAGAGTTAGGAGAGGTGCACAAAGAGGCAAGAGGGGTACAGAAAGAGGCAGGAGGGGTGCAGAAAGAAGGAAGAGAACTGCAGAAAGAAGCAACAGAGGTGCTGAAAGAGGCACGAAGGGTGCAGAAAGAGACAAGAGAGGTGCAGAGTAAAGCAACAGAGGTACAAAAAGAGGCAAGAGTGGTGCAGAAAGAGGGAAGAGAGGTGTAGAAAGAGGCAAGAGAGTTGCACAAAGAGGGAAGACAGGTGCAGAAACAGGCAAAAGGGGTGCAGAGAGAAGCAAGTGAGGTGCAGAATGAGGCAAGAGAGGCACAGAAAGAGGCAAGAGAGGGGCAGAAACAGGCAAGAGAAGTGTTGAAAGAGGCAAGAGAGGTGCAGAAGGAGACAAGAGAACTGCAGAAAGAGGCAAGAGAGTTGCAGAAAGAGGCAAGTGAGGTGCAGAAGGAGGCAAGAGAACTGCAGAAAGAGGCAAGAGAGTTGCAGAAACAGGCAAAAGGGGTGCAGAAAGAGGGAACAGGTGGGCAGACTGAGGTAAGAGTTATGCAGAAAGAGGGAAGAGGGTTGCAGAAAGAGGCAAGAGGGGTACAGAACGAAGCAACAGATGTGCAGAAAGAAGCAAGAGAAGTACAGAAAGAGGCAAGTGAGGTGCAGAAATAGGCAAGAGAGGTGCAGAAAGCGGCAACTGAGTTGCAGAAAGACGCAGGAGAGGTGCAGAAACAAGCAAGAGAAGTGCAGAAAGAGGCAAGAGAATTTCTGAAAGAAGCAACAGAGGTGTAGAAAGAAACAAGAGAAGTGCAGAAAGAGGCAAGTGAGGTGCAGAAAGAGGCAAGAGAGGTGCAGAAAATGACAAGAGAACTGCAGAAAGAGGCAAGAGGGATGCAAAAAATGGAAGAAGGGTGCAAAAAAAACCAAAAGAAGTGCAGAAAGAAGGAATAGAGGTGCAAAAAGAGGGAAGAGGGGTGCAGAAAGAGGCACGAGGGGTGCAGAAAGAAGGAAGAAAGTTGCAGAAAAAAACAAAAGAAGTGCAGAAAGAAGGAACAGAGGTGCAGAAAGAGGCAGGAGGGGAGCAGAAAGAGGCGAAAGGGGTGCAGAAAGAAGCAAGAGGTGCAGAAAGAAACAAAATAAGTGCAGAAAGAAGGAACAGAAGTGCAGAAAGAGGCAGGAGGGGTACAGAAAGAAACAAAAGAAATGCAGAAAGAAGTAACAGAGGTGCAGAAAGAGGCAAGAGGACGGCAGGAAGAGGGATGAGGGGTACAGAAAGAGGCATGAGGGTGCAGAAAGAAGCAAGAAAATGCATAAAAAAGCAACAGAGATGCAGAAAGGGGGAAGTGGGGTGGAGAAAGAGGCAAGAGGGATACAGAAATAAACCAGAGAGGTGCAGAAAAAAACAAAAGAAGTGGAGAAAGAAGGAACAGAGGTGCAGAAAGAGGCAAGAGGGATGCAGAAAGAGGGAAGAGGGGTGTGAAAGAGGTACGAGGGGTGCAGAAAGAAGAGACAGAGGTGCAGAAAGAAGCAAGAGAAGTGCAGAAAGAAGCAACAGAGATGGAAAAAGGGGGCACAGGGGTGAAGAAAGTGGTGAGAGGGGTGCAGAAAGAAGCAAGAGAGGTGCAGAAAGAAATAAAAGAAGAGCAGAAAGAAGGAACCCAGGTGCAGAAAGAGGCAAGAGGGGTGCAGAAAGACGGAAGAGGGGTACAGAAAGTAGCATGAGTGGTGCAGAAAGAAGCAAGAGAGGTGCAGAAAGAAGCAAGAGTAGTGCAGAAAGATGCAACAGAGGTGCAGAAAGAGGCAAGAGGGGTGCAGAAAGAGGCAAGAGGGGTGCAGAAAGAGGCAAGAGAGTTGCAGAAAGAGGCAAGAGGGGTGCACAAAGAAGCAAGTGAGGTGCAGAAAGAGGCAACAGAGGTGCAGAAAGAGGCAAAAGAGGTGCAGAAAGTAGAAGAGATGTGCAGAAAGATTCAAGAGAAGTGCAGAAAAAGAAAGAAAGGTGCAGAAAGAAGCAACAAAAATGCAGAAAGAGGCAAGGGAGGTGCAGAAAGAAGCAAGAGTGGCTTGCACACAATTAGTACCAATTTAACACCCACATTTAGCAATAAGTAACAGGTGACCATTCTAGGTTTACAAAGAACCTTCCACCACACTGTAACACTTGTCGCTGCATTTTTGGTAACGTTTGAGCCGTTTGAGCTAGAAACAAGGCTTTTTTTGTTCAAATCTGCAGATTAGACAGCAGATGATGGATTATGTGGCTAATGTGGAAAATGCATAATTGTGCGAAAGTTGGTGCAGCCAAACAGTCACATAATTCCAGTGGCCCTGCTCATACCTCTGACTAGGTCCAGAAGTGCTCCTCAGTGATTCATTCTTTTTTTGTCTCATTGAGTTCATAGTTTAGCTTCTATGGAAAAGAGGAAGACTAAACCTGAGGTTACCACTCCACAACACAGACTACCATACCACATAATTGCTCTCCATAACACATAATCCCACTCTCCATAATTCCTATACACTAAATACCACATACTCTCCAGCCACATAATTTCACTGCACAACAAACCACATAATTTCACTACGCACAACGTACATCCACTCCACTCCAAAAAACATTAGTAAAAAACTTTTACATTTACAACGCCAATAGCTCTAACTCTTGCAAATGTGAGACCTATTAAATTGCAAATGCTTCTTTAACTGGTAATCACATTTGCAGAGTGGTGGAGAAAGGGGGCTGGGCCTCCAACCAGCGCTCAGGAATTCTGCTTTGTAGGACTTACAGGAGGTACCAGGAGGGCTTCTTGGCCCCCAAAGTCCCTCAGGTGTAAAGTGGACTTCATGCCCCAACCAGTACTGTGCCAGGAGGCGCGTTTGCAGAGTGGTGGAGAAAGGTGGGATGTGGCCTCCGAAGTCCTCTTAGCAATCCCACTGTGTGGGACTTAGTGGACATAACAGGAGGGGTAGTTGGTCCCCAAGGGCAACCTCAGGGGCCAACTACCCCTACTATTACCTCCAGTAAGTCCCACACAGCAGCATTGCTAAGTTCTCATAGCAGGCCACGCCCTTTTTCCCCACCACTCTGCAAACGTGCTCCCTGGCGCGGTCCTGGATGAGGATTAAAGTCCACTTTGCTGCTGGGGGTCCTTGGGGGCCAGCTAGCCTACCTGATACCTCCAGTATGCCCCAGATAGTGGGATTGCTTATAGGCGGACACAGGCCATGCCCCCTTTGTCCACCACTCTTCAAACACGCCTCCTGGCACGCTCTTGGTTGGGGGATGAAGTCCCCTTGCCTCCTGAGGGTCCCTGGAGGCCAACTAGCCTATCAGGTACCTCCAGTGAGCCCGACACAGCTGGATTGCTGAAAGTAGTCCGAGGCCACGCCCCCTTTTTACACCACTCTGCAAACGCGCCTCCTGGCGCACTGCTGCTCTGGGGATGAAGTCCACTTGTGTCCTGAGGTCCTCAGGACACAAGTGGACCTCATCGCCCCACCAGCAGTGAGCCAAGAGGCGTGTTTGCAGAGTGGTGCAAAAAGGGGAGTAGCCTCGGACCACCTATCAGCAATCCCACTGTGTGGGGATTACTGGAGGTACCTGGTGGTCTAGTTGGCCTCTAAGGACCCTTAGGATTGAAGAGGACTTCATCCCCCAATTCAGAACTCGCCAGGAGGCGCGTTTGCACAGTGGTGCAGGGAGGGGGCGGGGCCTCCAGCAAGATGCCTGCTTTTCTTTTAAAAAAAATATTTTTAGAAGGGGGGCTATGTAGCCCCCCCTTCTTTTAATATATTTTGTGCCCTGGGGACCCCATCCCCCAGGGCCTGAGCATTTTTTTATTTAAAAAAAACGGGAAGCGGGCCGCATGGCCCTCCTTCCCTGGGCCACTATTGGCCCCGGTGACCCCATCCCCCGGGGCCTGTTCTCATTCTTTTTTTCCCTGGGAGGGGGCCGTGTGGCCCCCCTCCCCATGGCCACTTCTGGCCCCAGGGACCAACATCCCCCGGGGCCTGGCCAGCCTTGTTTATTTTTATTTTTGGAGGGAGGCCGCGTGGCCCCCCTCCTGGGGCCATTATTGGCCCTGGGGACCCCATCCCCCAGGCATGGCCAATGCTTTTTTCATTTTTTCAGGAGGGGGGCCACGTGGCCCCCCTTCCCTAGGCGACTTCTGGCCACAGGGACCCCATCCCCTGAGGCCTGGCCTCAGCGTTGGGGACCGTGGGGGGAGCCCCCACGGTCCCTGCCGGCTCCCTGCCTCCTGTGGGAGCCGGCATTGCTTTTGGGCAAGGGAAGCTGCTGACATGCAGCTCCCCTTGTCCAAAAGCAATTCTGCTTTGCTTTTTGGAAGTGAGAGCAGGTTTCCTGCTCTAGTTTCCGAAAAGCAAAGCAGTGTATGCAATGGCAGGGTGGGAGCCGTGCTCCCGCCCTGCCATAGCAAACGGCAATGTCCCGGGGGTTGGCACCCCGGGACATTGCAGGAGACGGCCCTGGAGGATGGCTGTCCCCAGGGCCATAGAGGGCTCCAGGAGGGGGGCCACGCAGCCCCCTGCTCTTCCACTGTAGAACCCCTGGGAGGTGGTGGTCCCCAGGGCCATGTGGAGGGGCTCGAGCCCCCCCCCACATTTTTAGAAAGTAGCCTGGGGAGGTGGCGGTCCCCGGGGCTTGGGTGGGGGCCCGTGAGGCCCCCCACCCAAAAATAACAATGCCCCGGGGAGGTGACAGTCCCTGGGGCAGCGTGGGGGGGCAGGAGCCCCCCACGCATTAAAAAAAAAAAATCCCCAGGGAGGTGGCAGTCCCCGGGGCTGTGGGGGCCCCCGCTACATAATTACACAATGCCCCTGGGACCAGGCCCACCCAGGGGCTTATGGAAAATGAAGTGCGGGAGACCGCGCTTCCTTTTTAAAAAAAAATTCGGCTGGATTCGCGCACACAGTGCGAATTCGGCTGATTTTGTTTAAAAAAATGCTTTTTATGGCCCTAGGGGTCCTTTTGGGACCCCCTGAGCAGGCCTAGAGGGTCAGGGTGTTTCTACCTTCCCACTTTTTTTGTTTTTTAACCTTTTTTTTACCTTTTTCTTGTGACTCGGTTAAACCGAGTCACAAGATGGCTGCCAACACATTCTGGTTTGAAGTGTTGGCAGCCAATCTGAATGAAGCTCGTGCTCGGGAGGGTTCGCGAATCCTCCTCGGTGCTCAGATATCAATATTTTTTATTGTTAAATTTCTCAGGAACTACTGAATGGATTTACACCATTTAAAGCACAGAGTGCACTCTGGACCAAGAGCTACCTCTCTGCCAAATTTGGTGTAATTCCATTCAACAGTTCGGGCTCTAGCCGCGACGAAAGTTCTTATGGAAATTAACATGGAGAAAACGCGCTTTGGGACCCGCATTTTTCTTGGCCGCCGCTTGACGAATCACCCACGAAACTTTCAAGACAGGTGCTGACCGGAGCGGGCCATTAGTTTTGCAAAATTTCACGAAGATTCATCAAACGGCGCCAAAGATATTGGCAAATCAAAAACCGCTTTCCCTATGGAAACTAGGTCCTGACTATAACTACCTACTGGCGACCCCCATATATATATATTTATATTTAATTTTCTAAGCAGTCGCGGACTCCCCGAGTAGGGGTCCCAGACCTCCAGTGGTCTCTGGACCACAGGTTAAGAACCACTGGTTTAGAGGTCTCTCTTTGTTCTTACACGGCATTTTAGCTATACTCGGCAATACACAGATGTTCAGGGCCGGACTGGTCATAGCGGGCATCAGGCATTTGCCCAAGAGGCTGGAAGGGTGGGAGCCGGTTTTAGAGCATTGGGGACCAGTTTTGAAGTGGTAGGGGTCGGTTTTGTTCCAGGGTGCTGGTTTTGCAGTGACGATGCAATATTGCCCCCCAGTAACTAAAGCAGCAGTGCTGGGGGCTGGTTTTGTTAAGCAGCAGTGCATCATGCTTGCATCCCCCCAACAATCCCCCCAGGGGTGGGGGCCAGTCCAATACAATTTCCAGGGCTGCTTTGGGTTCCCAGTCCCGCCCTGGAGATGTTTAAGGTAGGCAGACCCTTCCATGCTTGTTAATTGGCCTGGTTCCCTGTCTGTTGCACACTATAGTTCCTCCTTTTTCTCGAGCCCTGTCTTTGTTCTCTTGTTTCTGGTGTCTCCGTGCCTTTTTTTGCTCTCATGCTTTACATACAGCAACCATGAATACAGAGAGGCACAGTTAATCCCTGTTCATAATCAATAGTGCAGCGCTTTCATGTATAATAAGTGAAACCTTAAGGCATTCTTGATTCTTGCTCTTATTGTTCACAAAAATTTGGATAAATCCTGCAAGATTGCTTACATTCTGTTTGTCTTTAACAACTTTATATCAATATCATAGAGTTTATTATTCACACAGAACAGCAAATCCCATTAAATGTTGTATTGTAGCAGAGACCTGTTTCCGACTTTCACTGACACCTTCAGGCAAGGAGATAATGGCAATGTAGGGTGCTTTCTTATATAATTTCCTTGGCATACGACTTAAGAGGATATGGTTACCATAGTTTATGTGATACCTTGGACATCTTAAAAGAACTGCTTGGGTAAAATACACATGCAAACTGAGAAATCCTGTATTTTGGGTAATAAAAGAGTAATAGTGATGCATATGAGCGCCTCCCTAACTCCCAGGTGTATACTGAAGCAGTAAGTCCCTGAGTATATCAGTCATAGACTGGAGATGTATATCCAGAAAATAATATGACTCATGTGCAGAGGATCATCCTATGGAGCTGTCTTCCTGCCATTTAAGGTCAGCAAAACTTTCTGTTCTTCTTTTGTTGAAACAAATTGGTTCTGCAGGAAGATTTAACCCCTGCATTCCAGGGTTATATCTACTGGGGCCGTATGTTACATAGAGCTATAGAGCCACAGTGGATGTTTATGCCTGCTACAGAAGGGGCCAAAGAAGCTCGCCTGGCTCCCTCTGTAATATGGATCATAGCAGCACAATGCCTCTTATGCATGTGAAATCCTTTGACTTTGCCCCATGTCATATTATAGATGTGGGAGCACAGGGAAATAGGTCATCAGGAGGTGCATTCACTTCACACTACATAGTGGTGCATACAGTCTGTTCACACTGCAAGGGTGCCTCTTGTGAGGGTGGTACAATTGTCCCAAGCACCCCCATGCATCCCCCTTGCAGGCGTGTGCAGTCTATTGAAATGGAGGCCATGTCACCACATCCAGTCAAGTGCATTCTCTAGGCTTGAAAGAGCCAGCCTGCCTTTCACTAATGTCCTGTTCCCAGTTCAGAGCCTGCTTCATGCCTGCCTTGTTATAGCCTGACATCCTTGGCATGGTATTCCCCTAACGCTTTGCCTCCATACCTCCTGTTTGCTGAATTCGCTTTTGTTGGCTCAAGGACTTTGCTATTGCTAACCAGTGCTGAAGTGCTTGTGCTCTCTCCTTCAATCATGGTAAAATTTACTTAATCCCACTTGGCACCTTCAATTTATTTGTTAGTCCCTGATAAATGGTACTACATGTACCTAGGTACTGTAAATTAAACACTACTTCTGGGTCTGATGCACCCATTGTGCCACCCACTAAAGTAGTCTTTTAAAAATGTATCATGCCTGACACTGCAGCCTGTAGTGCAGTTTTAAACTGCCATTTCAAACTGACAAAAAAAACCTTTTCCCAGGCCTAAGCCTTTCTTTTCAATGCATGTAAGTCACCCATGAAGTAGGCCCTAAAAGCTTAGGACAGGGTGCATTGTATTTAAAAAGTTGCACATTGGATTTAAGTTTAAACTAGCAGTGAAAATCTCCTAAAGTTGTTTTTCTTTGTTGTAAGGCCTATCTCTCCCATTGACTAACACTGTGTTACATTATTACATTTAATAAGTGATAACTTTTGATTAGAAGCAGATGGAAATATGGTGTTTGCAGTCAAATGAATTGTAATTTTAAATCCTCTTTAATAATTAAGCCAGATTTTAAGTCACAATTCAGAAAAGGTCACTTTTAGAAAGTTGACATTTTCTTGAATCAACTATTTGTGCCTTCTGCCACTATCCTGCATCACCTGAATATAAATGGCTCTACTGTTGGGATTTGTGTATTCCTTCCAGACAGTGACACAGAGGGGGCTTAGTTGTGGAAAGGATTGGCCATCCTAGCAGGATGAGTGAGAGGAGCTGTACCTAGCCCCACTTGTGCTTCAAAGGGCTCTACCTCACACACATACAAAGGAATTTGACAACAGGACTGCCATGTCTTTGTCACCTCAAACTTCTTGGAGTCTCGACAGGGGAAGGGAGAAACATTCCAGAACCAAATGTGAGGGTAGTATAGAGAATCCCCCCACTTCAAAGGCTGCAAATAGGCATCACTATTGGACCTCCAGAGCCACTCATCAGTACACTCCTGGACCTGTATACATTACAGAAGAAGGGCACTACAACTAGAGGACAACCCTGCTGCTTGAGGACTGTGTGGCTCTCTGAGAATGGCGAATAGATTAGCTCTGTTCATCCCAGGCTAATCTGAGTGATTCCAAGGGTTATTTGACTGAACTCCTGTCTGAGCTACAGGGACAGAACAAGCTCCAGAGGCCTTCCTGCAAATGCCCAGCTGACCTGCTGCAACTGGACCAGACTTGCTGGCCACTGCTAGAGTGGCACCCTGATCCCCAAGAGGTGCCTCCCAGATCCGGGACCCTTGATGTCCATCGGTCTGAGCTCCTCCAAAGAAAAAAAATCCAGAATGAAGTAAGGCTCTTCTTGACCAGGAATGGTCCCCTTCATGCCAAGAATCTGCCGCCCACAATGAAAAAGCTCTGGTGAAGACATGCTTTTTGCGCTACAGCAACCGCCAGCAATGACTGGCAACACAAGATCTGCAGTTTGCGCTAAAGGAATGACAGCCCTCAGTGACTGACAGTGCAAGGCTCCGGCGATGACTGTCTATGAGGCCTGAACAGCTCTTCATGCACCAGTGAAGATAGCCCATGCAGCCTGGCCTGCACTTCAGGCTACAGCGACAGCCATCCAAGAGGCTCTCCCTACTCCTTGCGGACTACTCCACTGCAAAAGAAACTCTTTGCGCTAGACTTTGAAAAAGTAACTTTTTCAGCTGGACTAACCTGCTCTCTGTATCTGGCCCTCGCTACTTACTGGTTTGCCTGAACTTGAGACTTTCCCCCAATCTATTACAACCGGATGACTAAAAGTGGCTCTTTGTGCTTTTAGACACTATGGGGTCGATTCCGATCCCGGTCGGAGGCGCACCTAATACCATTCGGCCGGGAAAAAAGCCAGGCGAATGCCTGTTTCCCGACCGATTCGCACATACGTCCGAACGAGCAAGATACGATGCGCACAACTGCCCAAATCCCGACCCAGTCGTACTCACCCAACACAGGTCCAGTTCTCCGACCGAGGCGGATCCGGAAACGCAGAATCGAGTCGCACGGAAGCCAAAATGCAGCCCCGTCCGGCCGGACAAGTACAATGCGCTTTCCGTATGTGCCGAACCCGTCGCTACGCACGGCACGTCAAAGCATCCGGGAGAGGCGCACATAAGCTCCGATTCGCGCCACAAGACGATCCACGGCTACGAGAGCGAACATGCCAGCGACGAGGACGAGGCGAAGCAAAGAGAAAGACGAACGAGGCAGAACCAACCATGAATCCCATCGTGCCGATCCTACCAATATTCTACATCTATTACCGGAACAGGCACGGACGCGTACGGCGCAGAAGGTAAGTCAGACACCAACCACAAAAACAAACTACATGTACCCGACATATCACACACACACAGAGGGATGCAGAAATTACTTACACCAGCAACAGCAGCACCATAGGGGCGGGATGGCTATCACCAATGCCACATATACACATAGGGGCCTGGATGCCAACAACTAACACCACCACTACCCAGGGGGTGCTAGATGCCTGTCACTACTACCAACTCTACCCATGGGTGCCAGATGCCTACCACTACTACCACCTCTACCCATGGGGGCAGGATGCCTACCACTACTACCACCTCTACCCATGGGGGGCTGGATGCCTACCACTACTACCACCTCTACCCATGGGGGCTGGATGCCTACCACTACTACCACCTCTACCCATGGGGGGCTGGATGCCTACCACTACTACCACCTCTACCCATGGGGGGCTGGATGCCTGTCACTACTACCACCTCTACCCATGGGGGGTAGGATGCTTGTCACTACTACCACCCCTACCCATGGGGGGCTGGATGCCTACCACCACTACCACCTCTACCCATGGGGGGCAGGATGCCTACCACTACTACCACCCCTACCCATGTGGGGC
>CAWUFW010021983.1:0-106898 GCA_963921515.1 Calotriton arnoldi | reverse complement strand
CTGCTCAGGGGTGGGACAGGGGGCATGGTGGGAGTTGTTGTGCAGGCCTCCCACCCCCATACAGCCCTCCCAGGGAAGATGGCTACGTACCTGTTAGTTTGTTTGTAGTGAGACAATGGCTTCCAAATGCTTCTGGGTGTGGAGTGCCCCATCCTGCTCAGGGGTGGGACAGGGGGCCTGGAGGGAGTTGTTGTGCAGGCCTCCCATCCCCAAACAACCCTCCCAGGGAAGATGGCTACCTACCTGTTAGTTTGTTTGTAGTGAGACAATGGCTTCCAAATGCTTCTGGGTGTGGAGTGCATCATCCTGCTCAGGGGTGGGACAGGGGGCATGGTGGGAGTTGTTGTGCAGGCCTCCCACCCCCAAATAGCCCTCCCTGTTAAGATGGCTACCTACCTGTTCGTTTGTTTGTACTGAGACAATGGCTTCCAAATGCTTCTGGGTGTGGAGTGCTCCATCCTGCTCAGCGGTGGGACAGGGGGCAAGGTGGGAGTTGGTGTGCAGGCCTCCCACCCCCAAACAGCCCTCCCTGGGAAAATGGCTACCTACCTGTTAGTTTGTTTGTAGTGTGACAATGGCTTCCAAATGCTTCTGGGTTTGCAGTGCCCAATCCTGCTCAGGGGTAGGACAGGGGGCATGGTGGGAGTTGTTGTGCAGGCCTCCCTCCCCCAAACAGCCCTCCCAGGGAAGATGGCTACCTACCTGTTAGTTTGTTTGTAGTGAGACAATGGCTTCCAAATGCTTCTGGGTGTGGAGTGCTCCATCCTGCTCAGGGGTGGGACAGGGGGCCTGGTGGGAGTTGTTGTGCAGGCCTCCCACCCCCAAACAGCCCTCCCTGGGAAGATGGCTACCTACCTGTTAGTTTGTTTGTAGTGAGACAATGGCTTCCAAATGCTTCTGGGTGTGGAGTGCTCCCTCCTGCTCAGGGGTGGGACAGGGGGCATGGTGGGAGTTGTTGTGCAGGCCTCCCACTCCCAAACAGACCTCCCAGGGAAGATGGCTACCTACCTGTTAGTTTGTTTGTAGTGAGACAATGGCTTCCAAATGCTTCTGGGTGTGGAGTGCTCCATCCTGCTCAGGGGTGGGACAGGGGGCCTGGTGGGAGTTGTTGTGCAGGCCTCCCACCCCCAAACAGCCCTTCCTGTTTTGTTTTTTTTAAATATTTTTATTAAATACTGCAGATAATATACTTGTGTACAGAGTCGATAGCAAAGATTTCAGTTACATTTTCAGTGACTAGGCAGCATTTATCCTGCACCTGTCCCGGAGCTTAACATATAATGAATATAACCACATCGCAAAGAGTGCAACATTTTAAGCAGTATTAATGTTCTAACTGTATTCTCGTACCCTAAATAAAGACCTAGGGATAATCGATTAATCGCAGTATTCCGTTAAACTCCCACACAGGAAATCCCACCCCCCACAACTCTCAAACTAAACAATTAACCCAGTTGCTGCTACTAAGACAAAACACCGAGCCGATGTTCCTGCATCTGGCGCCTGTCCGGTCTATTACCATCGGGGAAGGGGGCACAGGGGAGGGGGAAAGAGAGGGGGGAGAGAGGGGGGAGGAAAAGGGGGAAAAAAGGGGGGGAGAACAGCAAAGGGCAAAAGGGGCAGTGTAGAACAGATGGGAAAGGCAGGGGAGGCAGTAGGGAAAAAAGAGCATCGCCATTGTGTCATTAGCAATCAGGGAGTAGTACCACTTTCGAGCGCTGCAATCTGTGAGTCCTCCATCACATTTCCCCCAGAAGCCTTGAACAATTCCACCAAGTGTGCCCAATTCAGAGAAATTGGTTGTTTTCGCAGCCCCCTATACTCCTCTCGCTGCAGAGCCTCCCTTTCTGCAATCGCCCACCTGACCACCTCCTCATGCCAAGTGCCTGCACGAGGCACTGATTTAGACTTCCAGCGCTGTGTGATCATACGTTTGGTGAGTATCAAAGCCAAACCTGCGAATCGGCGTAGCAATTTCGCTTTCCTAGGGAGGGGGAAGAGCCCCAGGAGACAGGCCTCAATTGTGTCCCATGGTGCGTGTTCTGTCAGTACTACCAGACCCCGGGCCACCTCTGACCAAAACCCCCGTAGCACTGGACAATACCATACCATAGCATATGAGTAAAAGTAGCGTCAGGCGCCTTACACCGTGGACATACCGAGGCCGCAGTTGGAAACATCTTTCGTATCGTTGCCGGGGCGAGGTACACCTTATGCAAGATGAATAATTGGATAGTTTTTAGGCGACAATTACATGAGACTCGCCGTGGGTGCTCTAACATTTAGGCCCATTCTCTGTCATCCAGTTCCCATCCTAAGATTGTATCCCACTTCTGCCTAAGATGCAATAATGGGATGTGTAAATGGTCCCTCAGGCCTCGATATAGCCAGCGCACCAAGTGGCGTCCGTGCCCCATTATGTGTAGTGCTTTCAGCAACTGAAAAGTTGGAGGTTCTCTCTGTTCTATGAGCCAGAAACTCCAGATATAGCTTAGGATAGCCGCATGAGTGAGGAACAGGGTTCCAGGCACCGAATAAGTACGTACAAACTCTTCATGGGGCATCATGTGGCCGTCTAAGAAGAGGTCCCCCAACGGATCCCACCCCCTCTCGCGCCCATCCACTGATTCGGGTCATCGAAATTATCCCACGCCTAGTGGGCAGGCCACAGATCGGGATGTTCGGAGCATATGGAAATGGCACTTTTGCTAATTTATGAGCTTGTTTCCAATAATGTAATGCAACATGCAGCAAATAAGGAGGATCGCGTAGTTTCTGTGCGCCTGGGCATAATTGTGATTGAAGGGTTCTTCATTTTAAAAAGTCCGGGGATTGTCCTATTTCAAAGAGATTCTTACCCGCCAACCAGTACGCCATCCACTGTAATTGTCACACTATACAGTACGTCCTAAAATCAGGCGCCCCCATACCCCCGCAGCACTAGGAAGTTGTATCTTTGCCAACGCCAGTCTGTGTCTGCCCGTCCCCAAATCAAGGAAGTCAACAACGTGTCAAGTGTTCTAAAAATCCAGGCCGGAAGGACTACTGGTAGGTTCACAAAGTAATAGAGGAGGCGGGGCAACATAACCATCTTCGACACCGCCAAGCGGCCCGCCACCGTCAACGGCAACGTATTCCAGAAGGAGATCTGGGAGCGTAATGAATTAATGGTGCGCACCACATTTCCATCTATAGTATCGGCGTTAGATCTATATATGTTGATCCCTAAATATTTAAAAGTGACGGGTTCGACTCTAAATTGCATCTGACCAAAGCGTAAGACGGGAGAAGTATACGTATTATTGTAAGAGAAAGTGACTTATTTAGAGGCGTTTAGACACAAACCAGAGATTTCCCCGAAACTAGAAAAGACAGCGGCTATCGTGCGTTTATTTGCATCTAAGTCTCGGAAATATAACAACATGTCATCAGCGTAGAGTGATACCGAGTCTATCACCCCTCGCAGAGGGATGCCATAAGGGACCATGACCTGGCGCAAATTTTGCGCAAGAGGGTCAAGGGCCAACACAAAGAGCAAAGGGGATAGGGGGCACCCCTGGTGCGTACCCCTGTAAATAGCGTAAGAGGAAGAGATGGTCGTTCCCGTCTTTGCTCGCGCTGTGGGATTAGTATATAATAGTTTAATCCATTTACAATATAATTGGGGGAAGCCGAATTTAGCCAATACTGCTAGCATATAGGGCCAGCTTAAAGTGTTGAAGGCTTGTCGCACGTCTAAGGACAAGCACCCAGCAAGAGGTGAAGTTTCTGACGCCGCGCACATTAGGGCATGAAGACGGCGGATATTCAAAGAGGTGCTGCGTTGAGTTATAAATCCGCATTGATCCGTATGGACCAATTGGGGAAGAAGTGGAAGTAAACGCGATGCTAATACCTTGCTGAGTATCTTGTATTCTGTGTTAAGAATCAAAAGCGGTCTATAAGATAGCAGGTCAGTCGGTTCCTTATCGGGTTTCAGTAGTGATGTGACTATCGCCTCCCTAACGGTGGGGGGCAGAACACCGTCTTCCAACGAGGAAGAGTATAATTGCAACAACCTAGGGAGCAGCTTATCATCGAAGGTAGAATAAAATTCCACAGGGAGACCGTCGGAGCCAGGCATTTTGTTACGGGCCAAAGCCTTCAACGCCACCCGAATCTCTGCTATAGTAATCGGAGCTGCCAGTTCCTCAGCATTCGCATCCGAAACTATAGGGAGTTGGACCGTGGACAGAAAGGAGAGTATAGGAGTCGAGACATCCAAGGGGGGTGCGGTATATAAACAAGCATAATAGTCCTGAAACGCAGCATGATCTCACCCTGTGAAGCAGCCAACGTGTTATGAGTCGTATTTATTGCTAAAATGGGAGTCGGACTCGCCGTGGGGCATATCAATCTGGCCAGCAATGTGCCCGCCCTATCCGCCTCGGAATGGGTGCGTAGTGTGTATGCATTAAAATCTATTATGCGTAAACGTTCCAGCAAGTCCGCATAATGAATCCTGGCGGACTGTAGTGGCTCTACACCGTCAGCGCTCCCCTGAGCCGCTATCTCCAAAGCCTGCAAGTTCCTCTCCAAGTCTGTTAGGTCCCTAATCGTTTCCCTCCGAGATCCTGTCAAAGTCCCCATGGCCACCCTGTGCACCGTCACCTTGAAGGCCTCTCACTCTATAGACCTGGACGAGGCAGTACCCTTATTCTCCACGAAATACCCATCTATAGCCGTAGCCAATGCGGCCCGATACACCTGGTCTTCCAATTGCATCGGCTGCATTCTCCACATTGGAATAGGAGCAGGGGAACGGCTCCATCTCAGCGATAGCTCTATGGAATTATGGTCAGATATAGTCTTACCTAGATACTCACATTGGGAGATGGAAGTGGACAATTCGGGGGAGCATAGAAAGTAATCCAAATGTGTATGTAGTTTGTGGGGGTAAGAGTAGAAGGAATATTCTCTCATATTCACATGTAAAGCCCTCCATACATCCACTAAATTCCAGCCCTGTACCCAACGTGTTAAGGCCTCAGCCTGTGCCCTCGCCGTAGTGTTAAGTAAGGGAGGATGGGAACGGTCCAGACATAGATCAAACACCGCGTTTAAATCACCGCCTAACAGCCATGGGAAATGGGACCAATCAGCAAGTGCTCGGGAGACTCGTGTTAAAAATGCTTCTTGCTCAATGTTTGGGGCGTACAGGGACCCCAGTACTACTTGTCTACCATTTAACGCTCCCAGTAGTAGGACAAACTGGCCCTGATCATCAATTTTTCTCTCAGTAAGTGAAAAAGGGACCCCCGCCCGGATCCAGATTGCAGCTCCCCTAGAAAAAGCCGAATATGCGGTTGCGTAAAATTGACCCTGCCATCTCCTACGTAGCTTCAAAGTTTCGGAGGGAACCAAGTGTGTCTCCTGAAAGCATATTATCTGTGCTTTACAACGATGTAATTGTGCAGCAATTCTATGCCGTTTAGCAATAGACCCCATACCCCGGACGTTCCATGAGACAAAAGTATAAGAAGTATTAGCAGACATCATCAAAAGGTGGCTAAACCCCCCGGGTCCCATCCCCGCCCACTGCCCCACACCCACCTACCCACTACCCCCAGACCATGCAGCATAAATACACATAACTCAACAATGTCCCAATACTGGGACCAATGCCCAAACTTCGTTCGACCAAACCGTAGATACCAAAGTAACATACTTCACATTCAACCATTGCTAACGCCTATGGGGGAAGGCCGCTAACACTATCAGCATCCACACTAAAGCAGTGAATTAATACATGAAAACGCCCAGAACGCGGTCCGGGCCAGGGGACCTACTATTCAGTCCCTACCTGCCGCACAACATGCATATGCCAGAACACCCTCCTGGGTAGGTAAAGAAGCATAATTAGAACTCCAGCATGACGCGCTAAACAGAGAGCCCACAGCAGACCAGGGAAGACATACAAGGCTATGGGTCACACAACTGAGAACCAGCTGAAGCCAAAGGATCATTACTAAGTTGAGTGGTCACAGAAGGAAACAGTGCAATGCTGCCATCAGAATCAGTGTCTGTATTAGCTCCTTCGGACGGACTGGTGCTGATTGACGGGCGGGTGGTCCGGAAGGACGAGGCTGTATGGAGCGCCCGTTGCCTGCCCTCCAGCATTTGTTGATGGACCAGGGGACTGGAGGTCGAACTTTGAGTGAGAAGCCCCCTCTTCCGCCTTCGTGGGGGTCACTGTGTCTTTGGCAGCAAGGAGTCCATGCGCCTCATAGGATGAACAGCGGGGAACGTCTTGTCCAGCCAGTCCCAAGCACTGTCTGGAGTGTCAAAAACAGGGAGCGTTGATTATAGAGGATTTTTAATTTTGCTGGAAACAATAAGGCAAACGACAGACCCGCTGTCCGGGCCCGCGCCTTCACCTCCATAAAAGAAAACCTCTTGCGCTGGACTGCCAGGGTGTAGTCGGGGAATATTGAGATCTTCGCATTGTCAATCTGCAGCGGTCCATGGTCCCGTGCCGCCTGCAATAGGTGATCCCGATCCCGAAAATTCAGAATCCTGGCCAAGATAGGACTCGGGTTGGCACCTGGTGTTGGTCGACGCGCAGGGACACGGTGTGCCCGCTCCACCGTGAAGTGCGCGGACCATCCGATCGGGGCCACGCTAGTCTGTAGCCAGTGCTCTATGTACTCCGTGGGTGTGGATCCCTCCGTTCCCTCCGGCAGCCCTACTATCCGGAGGTTATTCCGGCGTGCCCAGCCTTCCGCGTCATCGGCCCGGGCCTGGAGGGAGTCGAGCTGGTGGTGCAGATGATTGAGTTGCTCCTCGTGGGCTTGCACCTGAGGTACCATGCTTTCCACCTTCTGCTCATCCGTTTTGACTTTCTCAGCGAGCTTCTTATGATCATCCTTCAACAGATTGAGATCTACTGAAATCATGCCCAGTTGCGCTTCCATCACAGAGCGAGAATCGCGGATTTCCTGCAAGATCATGTTAAGTTTATCTACTGGAGCCTTGGTACTGGCATGACCGTCTGCATGATGGGACAGGGTGGAAGAATGTCCTGAAGGCGGAGAAAGAGATCCAGTTCTTCCTGACCTCGTAGCCGCTTTAGGCTTTCCTTTGCCCATTGTTGGCGGCGTTGCGCAATAGGACTATATGTCCCCGGCCACCGCGTTCCAGTGGCAGAGCCCTGCTGCAGGCAGCGTCAGGGGGGCAGCCGGAGAGGAGCCTAGCCAGGCACCCAACTCCCACCACTGATCAGCAGCTCGACCCTAAGGCAACGCTGGGAGTGTCGGCCCACTCCATCGCAATTATCACAGGAGGGTGGCGCCCAGGCAGGCCAGGGCCGCCGACCGCGGATGTAGTAGTGGGCCCTTATCAGGCACTGGACTGTAACCGGAGTGAAGGGTGTCAGGAGATCCACATGCGGCCCTCACAGCGCAATGCCCCAATAGTCCACTGTTCAGCCTAGCACCCCCCCAGCCTCCACATCAAGGTGGACTCTCAGTCGCAACCGGACCTCCGATCAGATCAGGTGTTAGCCCCGGTACAGCATAGACCCCCACAGGTCCAACCATGGAGCCTCCACCGATATGTGGCGCGAAGGGGCCCCTCTAATGGCAAGGAGCCGCACCGCCTCCGCTCTCCGGCTGGGGGGCAGTAGGGACTCGTCAGCCCGTCCCGGTATCCTGGGTACAGCCGGTCAACAATACTGCCCGGGGATCCCAAGGGCCACCAGCTCTGCGGGTCGCAGTGGAGATGAGGGCACCGCACACAGGCCCCGCGCTCACCAATAGAGTTCACCTCGGTGTCCGGGAGGGATTCAAGTGTCTTTCGCCAACCCACAACCCAGCAGGGCAGCGCCGGTACAGCCAGGGGATTGCCACCGAGGCATGGCGCGAAATAAACCCAGGAGCTGCTGGGGCCCCACCTAAGGCAGCACCGGTACAGTCGGGGGACTCGCCACTGAAGCGTGGCGCAAAATAGTCCCAGGAGCTGCAGGGGTCTCACTCGGGGGAGCCCGCTACGACTAGCAGCACCGCACCCACACACCGGTGCACCCCACATACCTCCTGCAGCTGCAGCAGCCCGATGCACCCCAGTCTGTGCTCCGGTTAGGTCAGGTGGCCGCGACCCCGAGAAGTGGGCGTGCAGGCCCCGGGGTCGGGAGCCAAAGTGCCAGTCACGGCGGGGAGCCGGCGCCCGCCGCCCAGCCAGTATTCAGGGCAGTCCGAGGCTTCAGTCCCGGTGTAGGCCCCTGGGGAGGCCGGAACACGCCGCCGCCTGAAAGTCCTCACTGCCGGGGTCTCAGAGCTCCGGAATGCAGCGTCGAGGCAGCCCGCCGGTGCTCCCAGCACTCCGACGCTGGAATTATCTGCTTGCAAGGTAAGGAGTACAGGATAATGTTTCGGATTAGGTGCCCCGGCCCGGAGCTCGTCACTTAAGCGACCGCCATCTTGGGCTGCAGACCATGCCCCCCAGCCATCCCTGTTAAGATGGCTACCTACCTGTTAGTTTGTTTGTAGTGAGACAATGGCTTCCAAATGCTTCTGGGTGTGGAGTGCTCCATCCTGCTCAGGGGTGGGACAGGGGACATGGTGGGAGTTGTTGTGCAGGCCTCCCACCCCCAAACAGCCCTCCCAGGGAAGATGGCTACCTACCTGTTAGTTTGTTTGTAGTGAGACAATGGCTTCCAAATGCTTCTGGGTGTGGAGTGCTCCATCCTGCTCAGGGGTGGGACAGGGGGCCTGGAGGGAGTTGTTGTGCAGGCCTCCCACCCCCAAACAGCTCTCCCAGGGAAGATGGCTACCTACCTGTTAGTTTGTTTGTAGTGAGACAATGGCTTCCAAATGCTTCTGGGTGTGGAGTGCACCATCCTGCGCAGGGGTGGGACAGGGGGCATGGTGAGAGTTGTTGTGCAGGCCTCCCACCCCCAAATAGCCCTCCCTGTTAAGATGGCTACCTACCTGTTCATTTGTTTGTAGTGAGACAATGGCTTCCAAATGCTTCTGGGTGTGGAGTGCTCCATCCTGCTCAGTTGTGGGAGAGGGGGCATGGTGGGAGTTGTTGTGCAGGCCTCCCACCCCCAAACATCCCTCCCTGGGAAAATGGCTACCTACCTGTTAGTTTGTTTGTAGTGAGACAATGGCTTCCAAATGCTTCTGGGTTTAGAGTGCCCAATCCTGCTCAGGGGTAGGACAGGGGGCATGGTGGGAGTTGTTGTGCAGGCCTCCCACCCCCAAACAGCCCTCCCTGGGAAGATGGCTACCTACCTGTTAGTTTGTTTATAGTGAGACAATGGCTTCCAAATGCTTCTGGGTGTGGAGTGCTCCATCCTGCTCTCGGGTGGGACAGGGGGCATGGTGGGAGATGTTGTGCAGGCCTCCCACCCCCAAACAGCCATCCCTGGGAAGATGGCTACTTACCTGTTAGTTTGTTTGTAGTGAGACAATGGCTTCCAAATGCTTCTGGGTGTGGAGTGCTCCATCCTGCTCATGGGTGGGACAGGGGGCATGGTGGGAGTTGTAGTGCTATTTGCCTGGGCATGTACAACCCTGTAAATGTTGGCTACCTTTTGGGGTGATTCAGATGTAGTGGATGTTACATCTGTGGGACTTGTGTTGGATATTGTGGTGCATATGGATATACTTGGGCCTCTGAGATGTAGCTTTGTAGTTGTGCTGGACAGTACATTGCTGTGTAATGGTCTACATTTGTTTGTACTTACCTGCCTCCACTCCCCCAGGTATTCCTGTGAGACTCTCTGGATGCAGTATGGCAAGCACCTTCTCCTCCCATGCAGTGAATGTTCTTGGTGGAATGGGAGGGCCACCGCCAGTCCTCTGAGCCAGCTCTTCAGGTCATGCCACCGCTTGATGATTTCCTGTCTGTTGCGCGGGATGGTCCCTACTGCATTGACCTTATCGACTATCCTTGCCCACATTTGATTTCTTCTGGCTAATGGTGTCTATTGGACCAGGTTACCAAACAGTTGTGGTTCTACTCTGATTATCTCATCTACCATGACTGTCAACTCACTCTCTGTTAATTTTGGCATTTTCTGTGGTGCCATGGTGTGTGGTGTGCTAAGGGGTTTGAGGTGCAGGTGTGTAAGTGGTGGGGGTAGGGGTGATGTGTATAGTGTGTGATGTGCAGAGGGGTTAGAGGTGCAGGTGTGGAAGTGGTGGTGGTGCTGTGTGTGGTGTGAGTAGTGATGGTGTGCAGATTTGCCTCTCCTTTGTGCTCTGGTGTTGGGCCCTTCAGTTGTGGAGTATTGCAAAGGATTGTGGTCAGGGAAGGGGCTGCTTTTATACTCATCTATGTGGGTGTGTCCAAATGGGGTATTGCTGTCAGGTGTGTTGTGTGGGTTGTCCTGGGATTTGGATTTTTGTAGTTGCCATGTGGTTGTGCCATTGGGGTGTGTTATGTGTTTTTGGGTGCATTACTAGTTTGCTGTGTGCACTTTGTGGCCTTGTTTTGAGTTTTTTCTGTTGACTGCCATATTTGTCACGGAGCGTCCGCAGCGGTGGCTATGCTGCAGTTCTTCCGCCGGCTCTCCCATTCATCACTGTTAGCGTTTTCAGCGGTCGGAAACAGCGGAACGTACCGCAGTCACATCGGGGATATCCTAATTTTACGTGCGGTGTCTCCGCTGTCCTGGCGGCGGTTTGGTTTTTTTCCTCCGCAAATCTGACCTCCGCGGATGGGTTTTCGCCTTCTCCACCCGCTACAGGCGTTTTTTAGGTGGCTCTTACCGCCGGGGTAGTTTTTTTTGGGCGGTACCATGGCGGTCGGGCTTGGTTTTCTGACCTCCATCCTAATAGACCCCTTAGTTCTTTCTATGTAAAAAAACAAACAAAATAAATTAGCTAGAGAAACATTATTATTTTTGTGTCAGATTTATGCTGCCCCACCTTTTATATTAGTCACATATATATTGCCGGATTGCAGTTGGACAAGTGTGCATTGAAGAAACCTCCACAATTCCTTCATGACATTTGGGACAATGCCTTTCTCCTCGCATGCCTATAGCCTAATGCCTATCCCTTTTTACATCACTTAGCACTAGAAGGCCTGCCCCATAAAATCATTTATTATCTACAATAATGCCTGCCAATACCAAATTCCAATGTATTGCCTGCACCAAGATGATTGAATACCTAATACCTAAACTACTCATGCTTGGATTGGAAGAGGTAACTCCAACTATTGCAATGGTGAGTGACTGATTGCGTGATTGATGATTTAAGTTGATTGATGATTCATTTGGTGGCAGACAGTGAGGCAGGGTGTTGAAGTGTAATGTGGGAACTTGCATGAGATGACTGATTTGCACTGTTTGAGGCCTGAGGTGTGGGCAATCATTTTTCCCCTAGAGGTGATTGGCCTTCACAAATTTACTTAGCAAAAATGAATTAACCTGTTTGGTCTGCTCCTATGATCCTTCTATTTTTTAATCATCTAGGATGGCTGCCCCAGACAATTGTTTTATTTACAAGGCTGCCAAACTCCAATCTGTTGCTTGCATTAAAGGGAAGAAAGTGTACCTACCACTGTGCTTGGAGTAGAACAGGTAACTAACCATTGCACCAATAAGTGATCAGAATATCGAGTGACTGTGAGTGATGATTGATGTGGAGGTTGAAAGTGAGGGAGGGTGTGTTGAACTGTAATATGGGAAATTTCTTAAGATGATTATTGATTTGTATTGTTTGGGGCTTCAGTGATAGGCGCTCATTTGTTTTCCTTGTAGGTGATCAGCCCTTTCACAGTTAGCCAGATTTAATTGCAGGGTGTTCTCCTTTTTTCTGGTTCTTCAGAGACCAAAATAGTCACTTTAGTTAACAAACAAAGAAATATGCAAAATACTACAACTTACGTGGAGTGTACTACAACAGCAGTGCACTCCACGTCGATCTTGCTCGGGTCATCGTGATTCAAGATGATGATGATGACTGGTCTGGGATGGCATTACTCAGAGTCAGGAGGAGGATCATGGAAGACCGCAGGGCGGGAGCTGCAGGAATAACTCATCAACAGATAGTAGCAAGAAATTATCGAGTATTGACTTCAGTTCAAAGGTAAACTAAGAGTCTGAGGCCTAGTACTCAGCTGTGTGGAATATAGAGAGGTGCGTTTGTGAAATGCTGCTGTGTGTGTGTTTGATTTGTGGCAAAAGTGATATTCTGAGTCCCCTTTTGTTTTTTCTGCTCTGCCTCTAAGTTATCTTGATACACTCCACATGAAGCTTACCTTCATTCTGTCCTTCTCATTGACTCTAAAATACAGTTTCTCTTTTACAATCCCCAGGCCTTCTTCTAGTCTCCTTCATGAACGAAAGGCAAACGCTAACTGAGCTCAACAACACTTCTGCTTATCTACCGGACCAGTGCAGACAAGCTCCAAAGAGTGTACATTCCCGAAAATTATGCAGCTGCACCAGTCAATTTAGCAATAGAGTCTCATTTTTCTTTTAACAATTAAATAAACTAAGGTAAGTGGGTGGGAGGGTTCACTCTCCAACCTAGAAGACAAATTCGGTCTCGGAGCAGAAGGACTGTTTCCAATGCATTTATCTGTACTCTGTCATACTCATTCCTGTTTCGTTCTAACTACAGATTGATGGCGAATGATGTGATGCTGCTTATTGCCTAGATGAATGTTGGCCTTGTGTTGTAGTGTTTGTCATTGTCAAACAATTCCCCAAATCCCCTTACCCATCCATTCATCAAACCCCTAACCCTCTACCCCGAGCTGTGTGATTTATTGAGGTGTGGCTTAAATTACACCATCAATGGATCACACACTTGGTGGGGCGGATGTGGTGTAAGCAACACCAACTTACTGTAGAATCGTCTAAGCAGTAGCCCACACCAGCCCATTACCAACCCGCACATTAAAAATGATCCATATTTTAGATACAGAATGGAGAACATCAGTCGTCAGCATCATCATTCAGGTCTTGTATTGCCTAACCATAAACGCATAACCTAAGCTTGTCCACTCCAGACTTTGAGTCCATTTTTTTTTATAACTTGAGGATTTCACAAATAATACTGATAGCTCCACATTAGACAAATCTTACTAGCATTGCTATTATTTCTATTTTAGCACAATCAGGCATTCTCATTGTATCATCATGTACTCAGGTGGTGTCAATTCTGTATAAATCTTTGATAAATACATAACCCACTAACTCAGTCTTTCTACTTCGATTTAGTTGCCTACGATGGGTAATCAATCAATCATTCAGATCAATCCTACAGTTGGAGCTCACCTGGGTGGAACTGGAAGTGGGACCTCGCTTATGAAGTTGTGATGCCTTCCCTGCTATTGCTGCATGTATTTTCAGGTAAGACAACTAGTATGGATGAAATTTAACTTAGTAAGAAATAATTTAAGTGCTTCTGTTTTTTATTTAGATAGTTGTACACAATATAGGTCATCATGGCAGCATTCCCCATAATGGTCAAGATAGTTCAAGAAGTATACGTCTAAACTCTATAACTAAGTACTAATCTCATTCTTTATTTACAAGCACATAAACAGGCTGTGTAAAACTACTTGAAGGCAGCAGTGCAAAGTAAAAGTAAAAGAAACTACTTCACGCATAAATTTAGATTAAGAAAACAGTTCTCCCCTTTATTTATTTACAAATAAACCCACCTTCCCCACCCAAACAACATGCCCACAACTCTCCTAAAACAAAACTGACCCAAGCCCCCACACTCAAAATGTCTAAGAAAAAGTCACTCCAGTCCCAACTCCCTTCCCACACTCTCCACCCAGCCCCAACAAACAACAAATCCCTCCCACAAAACAAAAAAATATAAAAAGGACTAGAAGAGAGCATTATGGATGTCAGTCCAGGCTCCGCTCCATTGTGGTGAGCCAGTCCAGGATGGTGTCCAGCCGCTGCAGAATGCGGCGGTGCAGCAATGGTCTATTGTCAGTGTGGTGGGGGGTGGCAGCAGTTGGCTCTGGCAATGGGGTGGCTGGGAGGCTGAGGGGACCGGCTGCACTGGGGCCCAGCAGTTGTATGTTACTTTCCTCCTCTTCCAGGACCACCAGGCACCAGTATTCCAGCTGGGTATGTTTCAGCCACTATGAAATCCAATTGGAATGTGGACATGCGCACACCTTCTTACTCTTGGTGATTGAAGCTTAATAATGTATGTGGGTGCCTAATGGTAATCCCTCCTGAGTATGAGGGCGAATATATGAAAAGAACAAGCGCTGTCTCCCGTGAGAGTACTCTATTAAATTGTTTTCGGCTTTCACTTTCGCAAAGGGCTTCACCGATCCATTTTAATTACACAATCATCACCATACTTTCCCATTGGCATGTTACGTGTGAACACTTATTTTTACTTTCGAGTTGTACATGTTTTTAATCACGTCAATCACTAAGGCTTGGGCCTGAGTTTACAGGTTATTTATCCATCTTAATTTCTGTATTACCATTGTCAATTTGTATTACCTGTATTTACACCCAACAGCTTATCCTGTACCATTGTGACCGTCATATTTCATTGTATGTTTTCAGAAATTAAGTCCCCTGATGAAGGGTCCGGCCCGAAATGCATTGGGCAGAAAAGATTGAATAATTATGCAATCAATGAATACTATGGAAATAATAGTACCAAATTGAAATGAAATGAAATAAAACACAATTTTGTGAACAATCCATAAGGAAACTCTTGAAATTTACTTGAAGGTGTGCCTATTGGGGACGTCACTCTCATGGGAGACAGCGCTTGTTCTTTTCATATGTTTCAGCCACTGCCGGTGCAAATGGGCCACTATCTCATACCTGGTAGGTAGTCTGATTGGACCAGCAGGAGCAGCTATATTGAGAACAACAAAAAAGACAAATTGTAAATAATGCTCTGTGCATACAATCATTTTAAATTACTGGGTGGCATAGTAGCAGTACACTGCCGGTCCCCTAGCGCCATTACAATTTATTTGATGTGATTATGATTAGGAGAGTCACAAGGCCATGTTTATGTTTTACCCACACATGCTACCAAACATAAAAAGCACTGACTGTGTGGCAGAACAGTATTAACAGGCAGAGTATAAAATCACAGAATTAAACAAAACTGTGATTCAATTAGTTTTTCTTCTAAAGACTTTTCATGTAACTATAAACAGAGTCAAACACTTTGAGTTGAAAAATAAATGACTTCTCATTAATGAGTACGGCATTATGGACTATGTGGAGTACAAGTTCATTGCTAGCCAGCACCTCAGCTAGTCTACTACTGTCTGCAGCTGTAGTTGACAATTTTCTATTTTTAATTCCAATGGCCCTGATCTTCGCCAAATGCATTTCTCTTTCTACACTGTCTCCAAAGAGGCAGATGAAAAATAAATAGAATACTACATCACACACCTCACGTATGAAGTGTGGATATTAATATATTATCCTGTCTGCCATAAGTAGACGTTGAGGAAAATTAATCTAATGGACTGCACTACAGGAAAAGGAATGTGCTATATAGATTTTATTTAACACATTGATCATTGTGTATCCCATACTCCAAACTTGACATCAAATCATGCACCTACTCCCAAGTAACTCTGTGGCCTCGCCCGCCACCACGTATTTCCAACAAACTAATTTGCTGGGCAGTAACCAAGGAAAAGAAACTTGATTTTCTCTACTGCAGGGGGTAGGGTAGAGGGATTAGACAGGTAGGGTAGAGCTATTTTTATATATATTAGAGTGGCCACTACACTGATCAACAATTCATCATCTTTGGCTTATTCAGTCACGGTACAATTTGAAAGGGAAAAACCTGAACAATAGTAAATTAAATCTGTTATGGGAAACCATGAAATATATTCTAAAATTACTTCACATGGGTATTGCATTAAATTTGGCACATGCCAAGAATGGATTTTCTAATTTGGTAGGCTGGGATGGAAGAACTTAGGAAAAAATAGTGAAGTACTAAGAGGTGACTGGCGAAGGGACAACACACCTTGTGTGTTCGGTTTGCAATGCATTGAAAACATTGTACATTCCACATTAACTGAAGTAGCCACACATTACACAGCCACCACCGCAGTCATGAATTGATTGACCCATACTGTACTTTGGTCATAGTTGGCAAAAATGCCACGGGCGGGGAGGGGTGATGATGAATGATAAGTAGGATGGATCTAGCTCACTTAACAAATACAGCAAGTCAAGGGAGTAGAACAAAGAATAAAAATAAATAACCCCCTACTTAGAACCATAGCTTTGAATGATATTGATAACCCTACATAAACCAAGTAAGCAAAGTAGGTGAGCAGCATGCTCCTTAAGAGAAGAAGCGCTGCCTTGCTTATTCATCCAAACAATCTAAATATTAATTTGCTCTTTCAATATAATTCACCCATAGCCATAATGATTAAGCTTTATTTTCTCCCATAAGTCTTTCACCACATTTTCTAATACATTATCCACCCATTCAATAGCAAAAATTTCTTAAAACCTTCTTTTCACCCATTTAGCCCTTTATCCACCCGCACACCCTTATACCCACCCACCTTTCACTCATATACCGTTTCCTTTCTTTTAAGTTACCTTCCTTTCCTTCATGTCTCCCTCAAGCCATCAAAGCTCATTATGAGGCCATAATAACTCAACCACTGCTGTGGCTGGTAAAGCTGGGGGGGATCACTTCACGGTCATTTTTGATGACAACAAGCAATGCCACGGCAATAGCTAGTGAGCATAGTAATTGCAAGAATTTATGTGACTTACCAGTGCCCGTCCCTGCTGCTGCTTCTCCCCCTCTAACTGACCCGTCTCCTCCTGCAGCGGCACTTGAGAAGGCATCACTGATGTTCTGTGTGGCTAGAATAAAACATGACACATAATTTAGATCCCAGATACGCTCCCCCAAATACAACTGCAATGCAGCACTACAGTTCAGTTACCAAGTCGGTATCTTCCAAATATCACTCTGGCCATTTGTTTGGTTGGTTTACAAAGACAGACAAGCCAAGTGTGGAATAATAGTCAATGAAAGACATATGGTGTTCGTTGGCAAAGGCAATGGGAGTGAGACCTCATATTTTTTTCCAGCCTTGTCGCACTTTCATGGGAAACTGCTAGTATACTGTAAATATAAATGAACAAGTCTGCATCACACTACATTGGGGGGGTCCATGATGACGATGGCCACTTTCCTGTGAACTGAAGTGTGTTAGAGCTAAGCAGAAGCAGGAAAAGGAAAGCCTTCTCAGCAAATATACATGGTGATTTCTAATTAAAATACTAGCTTACTTGGGCCTGCTATTTGAATCTTCACGATAGACAGCATCAACATTCCAAAATCCCAAGATTCTACCCTAAGATGACCACAACAATCATAAAAGGACTTACTGCGATCAGCAGAGACCTTGGCAGTGGTGCTGGTGTTCAGTGCCGGCTGATGCAAAAAGAACAATAGAACAATACAGTTTGTGTTGCTTTGTTCGCCCTAAGTAGGCAGGGTATGCCCAGACGTGGGTCCCTTGATCACTTTGCCACTGGATTCAAGCTAGCCTGGCTGATGAGGGCTGTTAGCCTGAAACCGGTCCCAGGATGCTTGTTTCCAGTCCAGGGAAGACATGGCTTGGCAGTTTGGGCTGGACTGTTACCACGAGGCACAGGGTCAAGACTGATTTGCATATAGCTGTGTCTGAACTGGGGTGGCGAAGTGAGCTAAACAACGGTGATGGATTCAACCCAGATCTGTGACTGGGGGTGAGTGTCTGAAAAGTTTCAGCGCTCCGTCCATCATCTCCTTGTGTTTGCTTTGTTCGCCCTAAGTTGGCAGGGTATGCCCAGACGCGGGTCCCTTGCTCACTTTGCCACTGGATTCAAGCTAGCCTGGCTGATGAGGGCTGTTAGCCTGAAACCGGTCCCAGGATGCTTGTTTCCAGTCCAGGGAAGACATGGCTTGGCAGTTCGGGCTGGACTGTTCCCATGAGGCACAGGGTCAAGACTGATTTGCTTATAGCTGTGTCTGAACTGGGGACTAAAGAACGGTGATGGATTCAACCCAGATCTGTGACTGGTGGTGAGTGTCTGAAAAGTTTCAGTGCTCCGTCCATCCTCTCCTTCTGTTTGCTTTGGTCAGTGCCAGCTGACCAGCTTCTCCCAGACCATGAGAAATTTCCCTCTTCTTGCCCTTGGGTGCTGATGAAAGAAGTTAAGAAGATAAATAAAAATAGATTAGTGATTCAGTTAATAATCTCCACAAAATGTTTTCTGTAAAGCAAATGCAGTAACTAAAACATATCACCTAGTATTACTAGTTTCTACTCGAGTCTATCAACTGTTGTTAAATTCATATTCCAAATTTCCTTAACAAAAATTACATTTGGAACTAATGTATTGTAGTGAACGATCTTTGATTCTATCTATTCACATTTCTCAACACCTTTGATGAGTCAACTCAGTCTGCCTTTTTTGCAATGCATAGATGCATGCTTCACATCCCTGTGATTTCAATTAAATAACCTGGAACTGTACAAGCAACGTAAACAAAGTCACACAGAGAACGTGCTACTCAGTGATTACACATAAAAATAACTTACCTCTGCGTGTTAGCAAGATGCTATTCAGATTTGTTTTTTAGCATTGTAGAACACAAACGCAACAAATAATTAATACTCACTGATCCCCGGAATCTCAATGCCTAGCAGGTTGAGCAGGTCCTGTTCCTGGTCCAGAATGTAGCCCAGCTGTTCTTCAGCACCTGGGAGGTGTCACCCACAGTGAAGTCATCCCTCTACCATGGCGTTAGGTGGGGTAGAAATAATACGAAGCAAAACGAAGGGAAAGTAGAGACGAAAGAAATAAGCAGAAAAGGGAAAATATACTCAAAAGTCACAAAAACACGAAAATATTTACACAAAAACGTAAAATACACAAACACAAAGATACACACTATAATAAAAAATAATAGAAATTAGGGGTAGAAAAGTAGTAAAGGAGGAGGAATACAAAGATAAAGGAGAGATACATTTTAGGCCCAGCACCATAGCAGAGAGCACAAAAACATGATGGAAGTGCCCGTGCTGACCCTGTGGTGCTGTTTGTGTGCAATTTAGAATGTGAGAACACACTTGAGTACCACGTAGCACTATTCACATGTGATTTTGGAATGTGCGGACGCACTACACTTTCCCAATGCAACATGAACAGGTGCACCGGCAACCTCTGCCCGCAAGCAGATCCTCGCGTAGTGCAGCGGTAATTTTTTTCTACTCTGCAGGATTCTGCATAGTTGGACTCCGCAAACTCCCCCACTCCTAATATAAACACACTTTTGTCCAGTGTTAGTCTCAATAATGTAACACAGAGGATTAATGCACTTGCAGCAAAGAGTATATACCATCTAGAATATCCGTAAAGCTAACTGGGTTTCAGCTGTAAACATATTAGAGTTTTGCTACACACAGTTAAACATATACACAAACACTTAGATATCCATGCAGAGACCCATGCATTCACTCAAACAGAAAGTCTTCAACCTACACAACTACCACCACAGCCACTATGAAAGTTTTGGTGTTACAGTTATCACAATTTATTTTAAAACATCTTAAATTTACTTAAAAAATCAAATTTAACAAGTATATTACATTCAGAAAATAGAATTTCAAAAAACGTACAAATTCACAAAAAAACAAAGGTTACAGGGAAGTTATAGTTAGGAAATAGTATACAAAAAACCTTAGAAATTCACAGAAAAATGCAAAGGTTTGAGGGATGTTATAGTTAGGCACAGATTTCACTCACACAAAACCATAGAATTTATAGTTATAGTTACCTCAGCTAAATGTAACGTATGCCCCAGCAATGCACTGCTTATGACCTCACATATCAAATTAGTCATTACATGGTCAGTGACATCACCAATGACATCTCAAATGATATCACTGATGATATCATCCAAAGAATCACTCACACACCCACTCACACCCCATACAACCTCTAATAAACCCACTCACTCACCCACACAACCACTCACATACCCATTCACAAACCCATACAAATGCTTATACACCCACTGACAGATAAATAGCGACACTCACACACCCACTCACTCACTCATACAGCCACTCACACAACCACTCACTCATCCATACATATGCTCACACACCCATTGACTTACTCATATAGATACTAACAAATGTGCTCAGTCACCTGAACAGTCACTGAGACAATCACATGGTCTCCCATAGAGCGTCTCTCATACTTACTTACTCACTGATACAGCCACTCACACACCCACTCACCCACCCATACAGTCATTCACACACCCACTCACTCACTCATATACCCACTTACACACCCATTTACGCATCCATATAACTACTCATGTACCCTCTGACTTAACCATACAGACACTCATGCACCTGCTCGCTCACCCATGCAGCCACTCATGCACCCTCTGATTCAACATTTACAGCCACTCACACACCCACTCACTCACCCATACAGTCACTCATGCACCCTGACATTCACCATTTACAGCCACTTACACACCCATGCACTCATACAGCCATTCATACATCCACTTACTTACTCATAAGCCATTTACACAGCCACTCACTCACCGATACAAAACCTCATACACCCACTCACTCATCTATACAGCCTCTCACATGCTCACTCACTCATACATACACCACTTACACATCAGCTCACTCACCCACATAGGCACTAACACATCTACCTGCTCATCCATACAGGTTTTCACACAGACACTCTTATTCACCATTACAGCCACTCACTAAGGCACTCACATACAGATATACACAGTTACACAATCACTCACATAATCGGTTTTGAAATAGAGTCACTCATTAGTAGTATACAAACAAAGCTACTTCAACTTGTGAGGTACTTTAGTATATATGTTTAACACTCTGAAACTGTCACTGAGCATGTCATGAGTGATGTAATATGTGAGGTCATAAGTGGTCGCCGGTAGGTAGTTATAGTTAGGACCTAGTTTCCATAGGCAAAGCATTTTTTGACTTGCCTATAACGTTGACGTCATTTGAACAATCTTAATGAAATTTTCCCAAAAAAGTATAAAAGTAGGTTTTGTGAGTCATGGAAAGTTTAAGGGTGATCCTTGCAGTGGGAACTGAGAAATAGATGTGTTAAATAAGAGTGTGTTTGTAATGTTAATTCCCATAGGAACATGTTGTCGAACCTACAGCCTGAACCACTAGACAGAATTACACAAAATTTGGCAGAAAGGTAGATGTTTGTATGCAGATTTTGCTTTTTTTATTTGGTTCAAATCCGTTCAGTAGTTTTTTAGAAATTTAAACTGAACAATATAGTAATATCTCTGGTCATGTATATCTCGCAACAGTTTTGCGGTGGTCGCAGATATGTTGTGACAGTTTCGTGGTAGATCTGTGGAAGCTAATATAAGGGGTCAGGGTGGAGGTACTCTGACCCCATTTTTGAGAAATAGGGGTGTTAGTGACACAAGTTATGTGTCCAAAATTGATTTTTTTGATCACATGCAGTATTCGCAATGGCATCCTAATTACAAGCATGACCCCGTACTGCTGCGAGTACATCGCAAATATCACAAAGTCATAGTGAATATTGGTGGAAATTTAAAAAAATAACTATATGTATTTGTACACACTCACCGGTCACTGTCACAGACTCATGTACGCACATACAAACTCACTCAGACACTTATACACCCATTCATATACCCACTCACACACTTATACATCCAATTACATATCCGCTCAGAAACTCAAGCACTCACTCACATACCCATTCAGGTACTCATGCACCAACTTACAGACTCACCTGGAGAGTGAAGCACCCATGTACATACCCACTCAGAGCCACACACATCTACTTAGAGACCCACTCATAGACTTATGCACACCGTCTCACACCTACTTAGAGACTCTTACACCCACTCACAGACCCACCTTGACACTCATGAACCCACTCACAGACCCACTCAGATAATCATGTACCCCCTTACAATCTCACTCAGAGAGTCATGCACCCATGTAAAGACCCACTCAGAGACTCATGCACTCACTTACACACTCACTCACACACTGATATATGTACTCAGAGACCCACTGAGCCACTCGCACACCCACTGACAGACCCACTGAGATACTCATACACCTACTCAGACACTGATATACCAACAAACACACCCATACAGTCATTCACACACTCAGTCACAGACCCTCTTAGAGACTTATGCACACAGTTATTCACTCATATGCTCAGAGCCTCACTCACAGACTCACTCAGATATACACACAGCCACTCACTTACCCACTCAAAGACTCACGCATACACTCACAGACCAACCCAGACATTCGCCCTCCCAGTCACAGACCCACTCAGACACTCATGCATGCAGCCTTTCACTAAGAGACTTATGCTCTCATTACAGATTCATTGAGACACTCATACACCTACTCACAGACCACTCAGCCACTCATATACCCACTTACAGGCCCACTCAGATACTCACACACCCATACAAACACTCAAACAGCCACTCACAGACCCACTGAGAGACTTAGGCACCAAGTCACTGATACACTCAGAGACCGTTGCACCCAATCACAGTACCACTCAGACACTCATGCACCCATTCACAGCACCACTCAGACACTCATACTCTCAGTCATTAACATACTGAGAGACTTGTGCACTTACTTACAGACCCATTCAGTCATGCACCCACTCACTCACCCTCTCAGACACCCATGTAGACACTCATGTATCAACTCACAGATCCAGTCAGACAGTCATAAACTTTTTTTTATTTGTTTAATGAGTTTTTGTTTTTAAATACAAGCAACATTAAATGCATCCACATCAGTATACACATTATAGTAGTCATACATGATACTGTCCCATTTGTTCTTATCACTAGACAGAGGTATATCTCGTCAGCAATCTTACTTTTGTTTAACAGTCTTTTCTTTTGTTATTCAACCCCCATTGTATCTCTTTCTTGTTCATCTCGCTCCCTTTCTCACCCAGTGGTCCCCACTTTTGTACATTCAACTTATCTTTACCCTTGAAGATCCTGCCTAACCCTTCACTGTGGCGGCTGTTGGAGTGTCTCTTTTTGTCAGTGGCTCTCCTCTCCTCCCATTGGAGGAGGGTCATGATGGGTTAGTCAATAAGTACCGCCTCAGCGGGTCCATATATCTGTCGGCCTGGAGGTGGGTGGGAGGAGCTCTGCATATACGAGGGACTGTTCCTGCCACAATATGATATCCTGCAACCAGACCTTAAATTTAGGAGCTCTGCCTCTTCCCATCTGCAAGCAATTCTTCTCCTAGCCAACATGAGACCTAATGCTGTAAAGTTCCTATGTGACGCCTCAACTTCCGACGTATATTCCCAGCAATGCTAAAAGCGACGATTCTGGCAGTGGTGCTGCTATCATCTCCCCAGTGCTCTCAGGACCCGCTGCCAGTATGCCTGTATGGTTGTATAATCCCAGGCTAAGTGTTGAAAGTCTGCATTCATTTGCCCACATCTGTCACATCTACTATCCTCTCTTATCTGATATCTGTGTAGTCTAACCGGAGTGTAATACATCCGGTGAAAGAATTTATAATGTATTATGCACAAGCGTCTGTTTGCAGATATGTTCCTGGTTTGAGCACAACTATATTCCCACATCGTATCTGTAAGGGGTTCACCCACGTCTGCCTCCCATCGTTGTTTGGAGTCAGTAGGGGCATCTGTTAAGGAGGCCTGTGTCTGGCGGTAGAAGAGGGAGATCATGTGTGTCAGGGGGGCAGTGCACTGCAGTAGGGCATAGAGTAGTCCCAGCGTTGGTGGTTCCTGAGGGAAAGTGAGCGTGACTGCTTTAACACTTTGTCAGAGCCTCACAAATA
Source organism: Calotriton arnoldi (assembly GCA_963921515.1). Taxonomy (NCBI): domain Eukaryota; kingdom Metazoa; phylum Chordata; class Amphibia; order Caudata; family Salamandridae; genus Calotriton; species Calotriton arnoldi. The sequence goes on along the minus strand of CAWUFW010021983.1, from coordinate 82,979 downwards.
GGAATAATCCCATTGGTGTCGCGTCCTTACTTTGAAAGAATTGGTCTCTGCTTTTAAATACCCCATTACTGTAAAGGTCCCCCCCAGGTGTGTATTTTGACTCTGTGCAACAGTTTCCAGCAGCCCGATTCTTGTGTCACACCGGTCTCTGGCCGCTGAAGTAGGCTCAATCTATGCGAATAAAGCACTGATGCTGCTACCCTATCTCCAATGCCCTTCCATGCAGCAGTGGTACATTCTACCGTGGTGGGATCTGTATCTCTATGCTTAGGCTTATGTGCAATGAAACTCGATAATGGAAGTTGATTTATGTACCCTTGCTCAACTGCTAAGTGTGGCGTGTAAGGGGGGTGAAACCAATACACTGCAAAGTGCGCCTGTGCACATAGGTAGTAAAGTTTCATGTCGGGTGCTTTGAAGCCCCCTTGTGAAAAGAGGCATGTGCGAGTGTCCCATTTAAGGCAAGGTTGTTTACCTCCCCATGCCAATCTGATTAATTGTGTTTGGAGTGCTTTAAAAAAGTGCTGCCCGGGGTTGTATGCAGACAGTCATATACTTAGTTTCAAATGCACAAACACACTTGTGAACCTACTCAAAGATCAACTGAGAGACTCATGCAAAATGTGTGCATATATTTGTTTTACACCTCCAGCCGCGGCCGCTGCAGGTAAGAGCGGTGAAGCGGTGTGGTTGGCCGGGGGGATTTCGAGAGACGACCACAAGGGATAATTAAATAAATAAATAATTTTCCCTCATGGTCCTCTCTTGAAATACGCCCGCAGGCCCCACTGCCATCACTCTTACCTGCAGTGTTCCCCAGCTGTACACCTCTTAAAAAAGGCACAATCTTCGGGGTTACCGAAGTCATTGCTACTATTGGTGTCATCGCATAGACGGAAAGTAGGGTTCAAATGCAGTTTTTCAAAATAAATTCTAGGAAAATATGTGTACAAGCATGTTTTTAGGCAGTGATGTAGTTAGTAATGTGTGTATTGTAATACTTAGAAGGAATTTTTAAGTTAAAATTTTTTAATGTGGTGGTGGTCGTTAAATATCTGCTTTTGTTTTGCAATTGTGCGACATGATCGGATCATCATGACATTGTCGGAAAGTTCAAAAATTCTAAAAGAAAAATTATTTACAAGAAAATGAACAAACTTTTGGGCTTCTGGGTGGCTCCAACAAGAGCCTTTTTGTTGATTGTGTGTATATGACAGCTACACATAAAAACCAAAAATATCTTGAAATAAGATGATTAATGTACTTTAAAAATAGATAGATGCTAAATACAACAATAAGTGGTGCACCATGCATATGTAATGTTCAATATCTAATTTTAGGAAAAAAATACAAGGACGTTATAGTTATGAAATAGAATTTAAAAAACCTTAGAAATTCACTGAAAAAACCTAAAGTTACAGGGACGTTATAGATAGAAAATAGATTTTGAAAAACCATAGAAATTCACTGAAAAAAACAAAGGTTCCAGGGACATTATAGTTAGGAAATGAAATTGAAAAAAACATTAGAAATTCAGTGTGAAAAACAAAAGTTACAGGGACATTATAGTTAGGCTGACATTTCACTCGAACAAAACCAGAGGAATTCAACATTTATAGTTAGCAGAGCGTCCCCGTAATGCACTGCTTATGACCTCACATATTATATCACTCATGACATGGTCAGTGACATCACTAATGATATCACTGATGACATCTCAAATGACATCACTGATGACATCATCCAGTGATTGTGAGTGTTTTTGAAAACGTTTATGAGTGTTAAATATATATACACCAAGGTGCATTGATGAATCAGTAGATGTATGAGTGCCTGATGGGATTATTCAGTGGGTGCATGACTAACTGTACAAATGAGTGATTTGGTGTCTCAGTGAATGTATGGGTGAGTGACTGGTTGTGTGAATTTCTGTATCTGCCTGTCAGTTGGTGTCTAAGTGGTTTTATGGGTATGTGAGTGGGTACATAAGTTTCTGTATCAGTGAGTGGTTGTCTGAATACCTCTATGGGTGTCTGAATATATAAATACACACACACACACACACATATATATATATATATATATATTTATATTACCTACTGGTGGTCGCCAGTAGGTAATTATAGTTATGACCTTGTTTCTATTCAAAAAGCATTTTTTCTTTTGCCAATATCTTTGGCGCCATTTGACGAATCTTCGTGAAATTTTCAAAACTAATTGTTCACTCAGGTCATCTCCTGTCTTGAAAGTTTGGGGGTGATTTGTCAAGCGGGGTAGAGAAAAAAAAGGGGGTCCCAAAACACGTTTTCCCCATGTTAATTTCCCTAGGAACTTTAGACGAAGCTAAAGCCCGAACTGCTGAACGGAATTACACCAAATTTGGCAAAAAGGTAGGTCTCGGTCCAGAAAGCGTGCTTTTTTTAAATGGTGTAAATCCATTCAGTAGTTACAGAGAAATTAAAAAAATAAAAATATTGATATCTGAACACCGAGGAGGATTCGCGAATCCTCCCGAGCACAAGCTTCATTTTGATTGGCTGCCAACCCTCCAAACCAGGAAGTGCTGGCAGGCATCTTGTGACTCGGTAACCGAGTCACAAGAAAAAAGGTGAAACAAAGATGAAAAACAAGAAAAGAGAGCAAGGTAGAAACACCCTGACCCCCTAGGCCTGCTCATGGGGTCCCACAAGGACCCCCAGGGCCAAAAAAAGCTTTTTTAATCTGCCTAATTTGCAGATTTGAACAAAAAAACCTTTTTTCTCGCTCAAACGGCTCAAACGTTACCAAAAATGCAGCGACAAGTGTTACAGTGTGGTGGAAGGCCCTTTGCAAACCTAGAATGGTCACCTGTTACTTATTGCTAAATGTGGGTGTTAAATTGGTACTAATGGTGTGCAAACCACTCTTGCTTCTTTCTGCGCTTCTCTTGCCACTTTCTGCATTTCTCTTGCTTCTTTCTGCACTTTCTTTTTTTCTGCACTTCTTTTGCCTCTTTCTGCTTATCTCTTCCACTTTCTGCACCTCTCTTGCCTCTTTCTCCATCTCTCTTGCCTTTTTCTGCATGTCTGTTGTTCTTTCTCCACCTCACCTGCTTCTCCCTGTACCCCTCTTGCCTCTTTCTGCACCCCTGTTTCCTCTATCTGCACCTCTCCTGCCTGTTTCTGCACCTCTCTTGCCTCTTTCTACACTTCTCTTGCCTCTTTCTGCAACTCTGTTGTTTCTTTCTTTCTTTACTTCTCTTGCCTCTTTCTGCACCTCTCTTGCCTCTTTGTGAACCTCTGTTGCTTCTTTCTGCACTTCTGTTGCTTCTTTCTGCACCTCTGTTGCCTCTTTCTGCACCTCTCTTGCCTCTTTGTGAACCTCTGTTGCTTCTTTCTGCACCTCTTTTGCTTCATTCTGCACTTCACTTGCCTCTTTCTGTACCCCTCTTGCCTCTTTCTGCACCTCTGTTGGTTCTTTCTGCACTGCTCTTGCTTCTTTCTGCACCTCTCTTGCAAATTTCTGCACCCCTCTTGCCTCTTTCTGCACCCCTCTTACCTGCTTCTACACCTCTCTTACCTCTGTCTGCACCCCTGTTCCCTATTTCTAGACCTCTTTTGCCTGTTTCTGCAATTCTCTTGCCTCTTTCTGCTGTTCTCTTGCCTCCTTCTGCACCTCTGTTGCTTCTTTCTGCACTTCTCTTGCTTCTTTCTACACCCCTGTTGTCTCTTTCTGCTCTCGTCTTCCCTCTTTCTGCACCTCTCTTGCCTCTTTCTGCATCTCACTTGCATTTTTCTGCACTTCTCTAGCCTCCTGCACCTCTGTTGTTTCCTTTTTGCACTTCTCTTCCTCTTTTTGCACCCCTCTTGCCTCTTTCTGCACCTCTGTTGCTTCTTTTGCTTCTTTTTACACTTCTCTTGGTTCTTTCTGCACTTCTGTTGCTTCTTTCTGCACCCCTCTTGCCTGTTTCTGTACCCTTCTTTCCTCTTTCTATACCTCTCTTCCCTCTTTCTGCACCTCTCTTGCCTGTTTCTGTAACTCTCTTGCCTCTTTCTACAGTTTTCTTGTCTCTTTCGGCACCTCTGTTGCTTCTTTCTGCACTTCTCTTGCCTCTTTCTTCACCCCTCCTGCCTCTTTCTGCACCTCTCTTGGTTGTTTCTGTACTGCTCTTGTTTCTTTCTGCACCTGTCTTGCCTCTTTCTGCACCCCTCTTGCCTCTTTCTGTACCCCTCTTCCCTCTTTCTGCACCTCTGTTCCTTCTTTCTGTACTTCTATTGCTTCTTTCTGCACCCCTCTTTCCTCTTTCTCTACCTCTCTTGCTTCTTTCTTCTGCACTTCTCTTGCCTCTTTCTGCACCTCTCTTGCCTCTTTCTGCACACACAGGGCTACTTTTAAACTGACCTCGAACTCACCAGTGCACACATGCAAGTGCAGAAAAGGGCTGCTGGCCTCTAAACTGCCATGCCCTATTATATGCTAGGGACTTAGAGGTAGTTTTAATCCCCCTGCCCTTTTATGTACTAGGGCCTTACAGGGGAGGCCATGCCAATCACAGGGGTACTCCAACCCATAGTGTACCCTAGTGTATGTAGGTGTTTTCACTGTATTCTAAGTGTCTTTCAGCATAGCACTGGCTCCAGGCCTGGTTAGGCAGAGCCCATGGTCAGTCAGAGTCAGTTACCACCAGTACCAGTCAGCAAAAAGTTGGGTGGTGCCCAGGCCCTCTGTTGGTTCTTTCTGCATATCTCTTGCTTCTTTCTGCACCTTTCATCCTCTTTCTGGACTTCTGTTGCCTCTTTCTGCATTTCTCTTGCTTCTTTCTGTGCCTTTCTTCCTCTTTCTGCTCATGTCCTACCTCTGTAGGCATAGTTAGAAATTAGCACTTAAAATACCTTAGAAATTCACTGAAAAAAACACAGGTTTCAGGGACGTTATAGTTAGAAATTTTCATTTACAAAACCTTAGGAATTCACTGAAAAAACCATAGGTTTCAGGGACGTTATACTTAGAAATTAGCTTTTAAAAAACCTTAGAAATTCACTGAAAAAACCACAGGTTTCAGGGACATTATAGCTAGAAATTAGCATTTAAAAAACCTTAGAAATTCACTGAAAAAACCGCAGGTTTCAGGGACGTTATAGTTAGTTGAACATTTTACTCGTACCAAACCTGAGAAATTCAGCTGTTATAGTTAGTTGAGCTAACTATAACTCGCGCCCCCGCAAAGCACTGCTGATGATGTCACATATTACATCACTCATGACATTGTCAGTGACATCACTGGTGACATCTCAAATGACATCACTGATGACATCATCCACGTGATAATCTGATCACCTCCTCACACCCTAATATAACCTTTGCTACACCAACTCTAAAATGCAGACTACCATTTTCAAAACCATAGACACACCAATACCAGTTACTAAATACGCATTCACTGATTCCTAGGTCTACACACACATCCACTCATTCACCCATTTACAAAACTGGTTTGATCCGCACACATTAATGGCAAGAAATCAGTTCCACCAAGTGAGATTATTCACATGTTTCTTTATTCTTTAAGCTTTTTTCTCTTCACAGGTAGCCAACGCGTTTCGTCCTATTAAAGGACTTCTTCAGGGCTCATTAGTAATCCGTTATACTACACGGGTGTTCTCACTTCTCAGGTTAAGTCATCTTTGAGGTGCTCTTTCTGTGCGTCTTTTATATTAAATCCTGGATAGGACTGGTACTATTTGGTATATTCCTTTAAGTGGTGCATTGGTCAATGTCTACCTCCGTAACTTTCAAAATGTATTCAAGGCATACATCCCTCCTTCCACGTCTTTACACCACCAAAGACACTCATTCACCCATACAGTCACTCATACATGCAGTCACTCATCAATACAGCACTATCATATGCACTCATACACCTATACAGACACTCACACACTGCCACTCATCCATAGAGTTACTCACACACCTAGTCAGTCATGCAAAGAATCAATCACACTCCCATTTACTCACCTATACAGTTATACACACACCACCTCACTTATTCATACAGTTACTAACACATACTTACTCTCTTATACAATCACTGATTCAAGCACACACTCATCCATACAGCCACTCTCACAATCACTCACTCTCACATTTAGTCATTTATATACTCTAACACTCACATATACTGCCTTTGACATATGTAGTTACTTACACATGTACCACTGAGACATCCATTCACTCACCAACACACCCATACACACACTCACCCGCCCATGCAGCCCTTCACAGATGTACTTTTGAACCTATACACCCAGTGACTCACCCACTCACACAACTATGCACAGAGTCACACACCCCCCTCTCACCCACACAGACACTCAGGCACCCATACAGATACTCAGACAACCAATCAATAACCCATATAGATACTCGTGAAGCTACTCACCAACCCATGCAGCCGCTTACACACCAACTGAGAGACTGATAGAGATATTCACACAGTTTAGTCACTAACCCATGCATTCAGTAAGACACATTTAATCACTCACTGATACAGTCAGTCACGCACCTACTAAATCATCCATTCAGACACTTATACACCCATTCATTCTTCAATACACCTTGGCATATATATATATATATAAAACATATTTAAACTTTACAGAAACACACAGACACTGAATGATGTCATCAGTGATGTCATCAGTGATGTCATCAGTGATGTCAATTGAGATGTCATCAGTGATGTCACTGACCATGACATGAGTGATGTAATATGTGACGTCATCAGCAGTGCATTGCGGTGGCGCGAGTTATAGTTAGCTCAACTAACTATAACGGCTGAATTTCTCTGGTTTTGTACGAGTAAAATGTCCAACTAACTATAGCGTCCCTGAAACCTGTGGTTTTTTCAGTGAATATATATATACACACACACACATATGTATATATTACTTATAGTTAGCCATTTATGGCCCGGAGGACCACCACCTTCGTGGGCGACCTTGCAATAGGAAAGGAGAGAGTCCACTGCCACCCCCTCTAAGGTCATTCTTGGCCCTGGTGACCACCACCTTCCCGGGCAGGCCCTTCAAACATAAAGGAGGGGGGATGCACAGCCCCCTCTGTGAGCCACTAATGGCCCTAATGACAGGCACGCCCCAGGGCCGGCTCCCTATGTCCCGTAGTGCCCAGCCTCAGGATATAGTTGTTTGCTGTCTCTTGGTGAGAAATTTGGCAGCTCTCGCCAAGCAAGAGCACACAGTAACTCAGCTCCCAGCGGGTAGGAGCAGAAAACTGCTCTCACCTGCTGGGAGCAGACTTTTCATCTCTTTTCCTGCCCACTTAAACAGATGAAGGGATTGCTCCAACATGCAAAAATGGTCCCTACTGGAGGTGAGGAGCCGGCAGGGACTGTGGGGGCATTGAGACTCATCCTGCGGTCCCCAAATGACACCCAGGATCAGAATGCCAGGCCCCAGGGGAAGTATCAATTAGCCCAGGTTGAGGGGCTGGCCATCCCCCCTACCCCTTTAAATGTAGTCTGAGCCCTGGTTGATACATATGTGTATATAATTTTCCAAATCTTTACAGCCTTTGTATGGGATGTGTAATGGTGTCTCCCCTCACACACACTGTTTGTCTAAAAAGAGTCATCCTTTGATGTTCAGGTCTGTTTTGACCCCTTCCCCATCACGCAGCTCAGATCTATGTGTCAGAGCTTGTTGCCATAATAAAGCTGTACCTAAGCAGGTCCTTAGCAAATACAACCATAAAGTTATTGAGGTGAGTGTGTGCTTCAAAGGTAGGTGGTAACAGCCTGTATGAAACCTTATGATTCGGTGGCATTCTCAGGCACTCAAGGTGCTCCCAAACATGCATCCCTCTGACAGAACTGGAGCTGCATCTTAAGGCCCAGGAGGGACGGACATATACCACTGCTCACTTGCGCTTGTGTTCAGCCTCACTCTGTACTTCTGTACTTTGGACCCATTAGTTTCATCATATGCTGATCAGTGCCCTAACCATGTGCCTAGAGGTCACCTGACTTAGTAAAGCATAGGTCTCCGTGGATGGAAGTTTGTCTACAATTTGAATTCTAATGATCTAGATCAGTTAGAATGAATATTTTTTTGCGGATGTTGTAGAAAGCTGCATGCTCCTCTGGTTACTTTGGAGTGCTGAAGTCTTAGAAAGAAAGTTTGCCTTTGTCTTTCAGGTGGCTGTACAGTCAGATCGGTGAAATTAATAACCTTGGCCTGATGTTCTAGATTCACCGCCATGGTGGAAGAAGACAGGCAGATGTTTTGGGAGTCCCTCGAGGTGGATGAGGAGGTGCTGCTGAATGATGTTTAAGGTGTTTGGTGGATTGGTGGATTGGCACCTTTTACATCACGCTTCCAGTCCAGTGGCTGCAAGTGGCAGGAGGGGCTTTATCAGGAATACTTGCAGGGCATTGGCGAGGTTAGATTTAATTGGTGCTATTTTATGTTTATTACACAATACATTATGTAGTATGTAATGCCATTGGCTAGCTCATTGAGGTCATTGACAATGTCATATATAATACCATCTTTGATGTCAATGTTTATCTGTCAACTGTGATGTCATTAGTAATGCATTAGTGTCGAGTGGTTGCTACCTCAATTTTAGCTATGTGTAACTACTTTTACAGTTTTGGATTTTACCAATATATTTTTTGCTGGGCTTTTTCTTTAACGCCTTTGCTGCGAGCGGAATTCCAGCCAGGTGCTGGACATTCCGATCGCGGGCGTGGTCGTGACGAGCTCAGCTCGTCATGCGCACACGCCCACCATGAGGCATGACGAGCTGAGCTCATCATGAGCAGGGAAGGGGTTAAATGAATGCATAATTCAATGGTGAAAACAAAGTGAAGGTTCCATTTGACATCTACTTATTTAAAGTTTTTACATTGCACTAAAACTATTGCCTCTCGTGAGCTTCAGTGCTCTTTGGAGCCAAGCGTCAAGGGAGGCTGGTAGAGGTTCTCACATGGAGCTCTTTGTAGTGAAAATGTTGGCACAAGGGCCTTCAGTAGATTATTAATACTAACTGATTTGAGGTGTAATCAGTGGGGTGGCAGACAGGAGGCGCATGGTGCCAGAGAGCAGGAAGACGTTGGTTTAACCTTTCTGGTCAGTATGGCTCTACCTTGCCTGTCAGTCTGGTGTATTGTGCACAGTCAAGGCACTGTATCTACCACACCAAGCATGCTAGCCTAAGAATCTGAATAGAAACGTTCTAGAGCAGTGGACCTATGACTGTAGCGACCTTCCACCAGGATTTTTCTAGACTCCACTTGAGTGATCAGAGCAAACTGAATGGACCCCAGGGATATGATGTGGAGCAAAATTTTGAAGCCAGTCTGGTCCGTTGCCCTAGAAGGCCTTAAGTATGCCCATGGCCACAAAAAGTATGTGATTCTGCTGCTGCTGCTTTTTTCACATTATTAAGGATTTGCTACATTTGCCACATTATCCACCAAAAACATGGAAATGTGTTTGCACATAGTCAAAGGTCCTTCTCAAAGGTAAACTGGTCATCTTTCAGTTTCTTATTTCTGTCCATGGTTGCTCGACTGGTACTACTAAGGTGAAATATTTGCCCAGACTGTATTACCATGTGTAATAATGAAGTAAAATTGTTGCATTATGCCACATAATTTGTTTTTGGCACATAATTTAGTCAACCGTGCCACACGAATTGGCGCTCCCCTGCCTCATGTTTCCAGTGGCCCTGAGTGTGACTTACAGGATCACTTGACTAACTTCATCAATCGACATGACATAACCTCAAAATCTGACATTATTGACACTAGAATTTCTAACATTAAACATAGTGCAGCTCATCCACAAAGAGGATAATACAATAAATAGAGAATCAAAAATGTGTATTTCACATTGACTTGCATTAAGGCATTTTTGTTTTCAAATAACTAAAAAAAGACTGACTCAATCAGGGGTAATTCCCCCATAAGTCTACTGTTTTGGTGTCACAGCAGGGTGGGGCTATATGGCATCAAACATATAAATGTTTTTCTGCATGCTTAGTAAACATTCTTGAAGACAAAACAGTACATTAATTTTCAACAAGGGAACCTCAGGATTAAGACTCAACTATTATCACCAAATAAACACACTCCAATGTTTTCTGCATACCTAGAGGCAATGCATACTACCTTTGCTTAACTTTTAAAATCTCAGATGCACCTTAATTTAATGGGAAGATATGTTTTGCGCTCAAGACTGACCCATCAAAGACATTACTGCAGTTTTTTGTAATGCCCCTACTCTAAAACATTTTGCAGAAACAACAATGCAATATAGTTTTTAGAACACCTGCTCATGTCACAGTTTCTGGACAGACAATTATACAGTCCTATGATAACAATGAACATATATTAATTCAAAAAGTAATGGTTATTATCATATCAGCAATTTTTAAGATAGTACAGTACCTCAGAAGTCTCACCACGCACTTCATGCAGCAGCCATTTAACCCGTTAAGCTATTTTAAAAGGTTATTTGACTGTGACCTGTGGGTCTAATGACAAGAGACTTTATTCATTCTGCTACATATCTTTTTTTGAAAAACTTAAATAACAATTTTTAAGTCTATCATTTTAGTTTCACTTTCTTTCTTGAAACACATATTTTTTGAGTGATTACGGTAAGAGCACTTGGAAGAGGAATTTTTGTTACGATACTCTATATGGATAAATGCACTGTATATTGCACTTAACTTCTTGTGCCTGATGTGTCTGCTTTCCTATTTCACTGAGAAATATTGAGGAAAAAGGTGTGGTGTTTTTTAACCTATCTGATTTCAATTAATGTATTGCCGCTGTAGAATTCAATTAGGGTTTAATAGAGGTATATTTGTGTTATGGATTTGCGATGATATTAGACAAACTTTGACTAAAAATAATGGTGCAGATACAACTTCTACCAAAAATGTGCTGCTTAATGGTAGTGAAGCAAAAATCATATATATAAATGTTTATTAAATAACAAAGGTTAGAGGGATGTTATAGTTAGGAAACAACATTACAAAAATATAGTTCACTGAAAATGAGATTTCATCAGTGATGTCATCAGTGAAGTCAATGACCATGTCATGAGTGTTGTAATAAGTGAGGTCAAAAGAGGGAGCATTGTGAGAGTGTAAGTTATAATTAGCTCAGGTAAGTAAAACTGCTGAATTTCACTAGTTTTCTACAAGTGAAATCTGAGTCTAACAGTAACATCCCTGTAACCATTCTTTTTTTCGTGAGTTATAGTTAGCTCCCATAACTATAACTGCTGCATTTTTGGTTTAGCCAGTGAATTTGTAATTTTTTCTCAATTCTGTTTCCTTACTATAACGTCCCTGTAACCTTTGTTTTTTCACTGAGTATACATATATGTATCAGTGATGTCATTTGAGATGTCATCAGTGATGTCATCAGTGATGTCACTGACCATGTCATGAGTGATGTAATATGTGATATCATCAGCAGTGCATTGCGGGGGCACGAGTTATAGTTAGCTCACCTAACTATAACAGCCAAATTTCTCTGGTTTTGTACGAGTGAAATGTCCAACTAACTATAACGTCCCTGAAACCTGTGGTTTTTTCAGTGAATTTCAAAGGTTTTTAAATGCTAATTTCTAACTATAAGGTCCCTGAAACCTATGTTTTTTTCAGTGACTTTCTATAGTTTTTTAAATGCTAAGTTCTAAATATAACGTCCCTGAAACCTATGGTTTTTTCAGTGAATTTCTATGGTTTTTTAAATGATAATTTCTAACTATAACATCCCTGCAACCTATGGTTTTTCAGTGAATTTCTAAGGTTTTTAAATGCTAATTTCTAACTATGCCTAAATAGGTAGGACATGTGCAGAAAGAGGAAGAAAGGTGCAGAAAGAAGCAAGAGAAGTACAGAAAGAGGCAAGAGAGCTGCAGAAAGAGGAAGAAAGGTGAAGAAAGAAGCAAGAGATGTGCAGAAAGAACCAACAGAGGTGCAGAAAGAGGCCTACTTTGACTGTACCTTACAACAGACTCATACAAAGTACACTAATCACTAATCCATCTCCCAAGATGTCTTAAACCTCAATTTTCTCTTCAAGGTTCACTATTAATCGACTGCTCAGAATGTTAGGCCTACCAAATATAAAACAGCAATCCTAAGCATATCACTGTTGTAAGTCTGATCAAGTTTGTGAAGGTATGCATGCATGTCTATTCTTTCACCTAGAGACATGTTAAATAAAAATAAACATACAAACACTTGAATACCTGTGTTTCAAACAGCATACTCTGTAAATTTGTGCAAAAAAAGGTGTATGCATTTCTTTCTGCTCACAATACAGGGCACATGGGTTTTCAATAGTACATCCTAGGGACTCTATAACACATATATACATAAGACATGTCTGCCTGTGCAACCGAATGACAGAGCAGAACTAAGAAGAGTTGACCACCTATAGGAGAAGCTCCCTGCTTTTTAAGCTACCATCTTCAGATGCATAACACATGTGAGAATACATGTGCAAGCAGACATATACCTCAGTCACGAGAGCACGCAGACCTCTAAACTTGACAGCTTGCAGTTCCAATTTGAATATAGAAACAGGCGAGAGAAGTACATAAAGGAGAAAGAGAATTGCATAAAAAAACAAGAGAGGTGCAGAAAGAATAAGAAATGTGTAGAAAGAGGCAAGAGACGCGAAGAAAGAGGCAAGAGAGGAGCAGAAAGAGGCAAGAGAGGAGAAGAAAGGGGTAAGTGAGGTGCAGAAAGAGGCAAGATGAGTGCAGAAAGAGGCAAGAGAAGTGCAGAAAGAGGCAAGAGAGGTACAGCAAGAAGCAATAGAGGTGCAGAAGGAGACAAGAGAACAGCAGAAAGAGGCAAGAGAGTTGCAGAAACAGGCAAGAGAGGTACAGAAAAAGGGAACAGGGGTGCAGCAAGAGGCAGCAGAGGTGCAGAAAGAGGGAAGAAGGGTGCAGAAAGAGGCAAGAGGGTGTAGAAAGAAGCAACAGAAGTGCAGAAAGAAGCAAGAGAAGTGCAGAAAGAAGCAACAGAGGTGCAGAAAGAGGCAAGAGGGGTACAGAAAGAGGCAAGAGAAGTGCAGAAAGAAGCAACAGAGGTGCAGAAAGAGGCAAGAGGGGTATAGAAAGAGGGAAGGGGGTGCAGAAAGAGGGAAGAGGGGTGTAGAAAGAAGCAACAGAAGTGCAGAAAGAAGCAAGAGAAGTACAGAAAGAAGCAACAGAGGTGCAGAAAGAGGCAAGGGGATACAGAAAGAGGCAAGAGAAGTATAGAAAGAAGCAACAGAGGTGCAGAAAGAGGCAAGAGGGGTATAGAAAGAGGGAAGGGGGTGCAGAAAGAGGCAAGAGGGGTGCAGAAAGAAGCAAGATCAGTGCAGAAGCAACCAACAGAGGTGCTAAAGGAGGCAAGTGGGGTGCCAAAAGAGGCAAGAGGTGTGCCAAAAGTTTCAAGAGAGGTACAGAAAGAAGCAAGAGCAGTGCAGAAAGACCCAACAGAGGTGCAGAAACAGACAAGAGGGGTGCAGAAAAAGGAAAGAGGGGTGCAGAAAGAAGCAAGAGAAGTACAGAAAGAAGCAACAGAGGTGCAGAAAGAGGGAACAGGGGTGGAGAAAGAGACAAGAGAAGTGCAGAAACAAGCAATAGAGATGCAGAAAGGGGTAAGAGGCATGGAGAAAGAGACAAGAGAAGTGCAGAAAGAAGCAACAGAGATGCAGAAAGGGGGAACAGGGGTGGAGAAAGAGGCAAGAAAAGTGCAAAAAAAGTAAGAGAAGTGCAGAAAGAAGCCAGAGAAGTGCAGAAAGAAGCAAAAGGGTTACAGAAAGAGGCGAGAGGGGTGTAGAAAGAGGCAAGAGAAGTGCAGAAAGAAGCAACAGAGGTGCAGAAAGAGGCAACAGGGGTGAAGAAAGAGGGAAGAGGGGTGGAGAAAGAGGCACAGGGGTGCAGAAAGAAGCAAGAGAGCTGCAGAATGAAACAAAAGGAGTGAAGAAAGAAGGAACAGAGGTGCAGAAAGAGGCAAGAGGGGTGCAGAAAGAGGGAAGAGGGGTGTGAAAGAGTCACAAGGGGTGCAGAAAGAAGCAACAGGGGTGCAGAAAGAAGCAAGAGAGGTACAGAAAGAAACAAAAGAAGTGCAGAAAGAAGGAACAGAGGTGCATAAAGAGGCAAGAGGGGTGCAGAAAGAAACAAAATAAGTGCAGAAAGAAGCAACAGAGGTGCACAAAGAGGCAAGATGAGTGAAGAAAGAGGGAAGAGGGGTGCAGAAAGAGGCACAAGGGGTGCAGAAAGAAGCAAGAGAGGTACAGAAAGAATCAACAAAGTGAATAATGAAGCAACAGATATGCAGAAAGGGGGAGGAGGGTTAGAGAAAGAAGCAAGAGGGTGCAGAAAGAAGCAAGAGAAGTGCAGAAAGAAACAAAAGAAGTGCAAAAAGAAGGAACAAAGGTGCAGAAAGAGACAAGAGGAATGCAGAAAGAGGGAAGTGGGATGCAGAAAGAGGCACAAGGGTTGCAGAAAGAAGAGACAGAGGTGCAGAAAGAGGCAAGAGAAGTGCAGAAAGAAGAAACAGAGATGCAGAAAGGTAAAGGAGGGGTAGAGAAAGAGGCAAGAGGGGTACAGAAAGAAGCAAAAGAGGTGCAGAGAGAAGCAAAAGAAGTGCAGAAAGAAGCAGCAGCGGTGCAGAAAGAGGCAAGAGGAGTGCAGAAAGAGGGAAGAGGGTGCAGAAAGAGGCACGAGGACTGCAGAAAGAAGCAAGAGAGGTGCAGAAAGAAGCAAGAGAAGTGCATAAAGAAGCAACAGAGATGCAGAAAGGGGGAAGTGGGGAGGAGAAAGAGGCAAGAGGGATACAGAAAGAAGCAAGAGAGTTGCAGAAAGAAACAAACTGAAGTGCAGAAAGAAGGAACAGAGGTGCAGAAATAAGCAAGAGAAGTGCAGAAAGAAGCAGCAGAGGTGCAGAAAGAGGGATGAGGGGTGGAAAAAGAGGCAAGAGAAGTTCAGGAAGAAGCAACAGAGATGCAAAAAGGGGGAACAGGTGTGGAGAAAGTGGCGAGAGGGGTGCAGAAAGAAGCAAGAGAGCTGCAGAAAGAAACAAAAGAAGAGCAGAAAGAAGGAACTGGGAGCAGAAAGAGGCAAGAGGGGTGCAGAAAGAGGGAAGAGGGGTGCAGAATGAAGCACGAGTGGTGCAGAAAGAAGCAAGAGAGGTGCAGAAAGAAGCAAGAGTAGTGCAGAAAGAAGCAACAGAGGTGCAGAAAGAGGCAAGAGGGGTGAAAATAGAGGAAGAGGGGTGCAGAAAGAGGCATGAGGGGTGCAGAAATTAGCAATAGATGTGCAGAAATAAACAAAAGAAGTGCAGAAAGAAGGAACAGAGGTGCAGAAAGAGGCAAGAGGGGTGCAGAAAGCAGCAAAAGGGGTGCAGAAAGAAGCAAGAGGTGCAGAAAGAAACAAAAGAAGTGCAGAAAGAAGGATCAGAGGTGCAGAAAGAGGCAAGAGGGGTGCAGAAAGAAACAAAAGATGTGCAGAAAGAACCAAGAGAGGTGCAGAAAGAAGCAAGAGAAGAGCATAAAGAAGCAACAGAGGTGCAGAAAGGGGGAAGTGAGGTGGAGAAAGAGGCAAGAGGGATACAGAAAGAAACAATAGAGGTGCAGAAAGAAACAAAAGAAGAGCAAAAAGAAGAAACAGAGATGCAGAAAGAGGCAAGAGGGGTGCAAAAAGAAGGAAGAGGGGTGTGAAAGAGACACGAGGGGTACAGAAAGAAGCAAGAGTGTTCAGAAAGAAGCAAGAAAGGTACAGAAAGAAACAAAAGAAGTGCAGAAAGAAGCAACAGAGGTGCAGAAAGAGGCAAGAGGGTGAAAATAGAGGAAGAGGGGTGCAGAAAGAGGCATGAGGGTGCAGAAATTAGCAATAGATGTGCAGAAATAAACAAAAGAAGTGCAGAAAGAAGGAACAGAGGTGCAGAAAGAGGCAAGAGGAGTGCAGAAAGCAGCAAAGGGGTGCAGAAAGAAGCAAGAGGTGCAGAAAGAAACAAAAGAAGTGCAGAAAGAAGGATCAGAGGTGCAGAAAGAGGCAAGAGGGTGCAGAAAGAAACAAAAGATGTGCAGAAAGAACCAAGAGAGGTGCAGAAAGAAGCAAGAGAAGAGCATAAAGAAGCAACAGAGGTGCAGAAAGGGGGAAGTGAGGTGGAGAAAGAGGCAAGAGGGATACAGAAAGAAACAATAGAGGTGCAGAAAGAAACAAAAGAAGAGCAAAAAGAAGGAACAGAGATGCAGAAAGAGACAAGAGGGTGCAAAAAGAAGGAAGAGGGGTGTGAAAGAGACACGAGGGGTACAGAAAGAAGCAAGAGTGTTCAGAAAGAAGCAAGAAAGGTACAGAAAGAAACAAAAGAAGTGCAGAAAGAAGCAACAGAGGTGCAGAAAGAGGCAAGAGGGGTGAAAATAGAGGAAGAGGGTGCAGAAAGAGGCATGAGGGGTGCGGAAATTAGCAATAGATGTGCAGAAATAAACAAAAGAAGTGCAGAAAGAAGGAACAGAGGTGCAGAAAGAGGCAAGAGGGGTGCAGAAAGCAGCAAAAGGGGTGCAGAAAGAAGCAAGAGGTGCAGAAAGAAACAAAAGAAGTGCAGAAAGAAGGATCAGAGGTGCAGAAAGAGGCAAGAGGGGTGCAGAAAGAAACAAAAGATGTGCAGAAAGAACCAAGAGAGGTGCAGAAAGAAGCAAGAGAAGAGCATAAAGAAGCAACAGAGGTGCAGAAAGGGGAAGTGAGGTGGAGAAAGAGGCAAGAGGGATACAGAAAGAAACAATAGAGGTGCAGAAAGAAACAAAAGAAGAGCAAAAAGAAGGAACAGAGATGCAGAAAGAGGCAAGAGGGGTGCAAAAGAAGGAAGAGGGGTGTGAAAGAGACACGAGGGTACAGAAAGAAGCAAGAGTGTTCAGAAAGAAGCAAGAAAGGTACAGAAAGAAACAAAAGAAGTGCAGAAAGAAGGAACAGAGGTGCAGAAAGAGGCAAAGAGGAGTGCAAAAAGAGGGAAGAGGAGTGCAGCAAAAGGCACGAGGGGTACAGAAAGAAGCAAGAGAGGTGCAGAAAGAAACAAAAGTAAGTACAGAAAGAAGCAACATAGGTGCAGAAAAAAACAAGAGGGGAGCAGAAAGAGGGAAGAGGCGTGCAGAAAGAGGCACAAGGGTTGCAGAAAGAAGGGACAGAGGTATGGAAAGAAGCAAGAGAAGTGCAGAAAGAAGCAACAGAGGTTCAGAAAGATGGATGAGGGGTGGAGAAAGAGGCAAGAGAAGTGCAAAAAGAAGCAACAGAGATGCAAAAAGGGGTAACAGGGGTGGAAAAAGTGGCAAGAGGGATGCTGAAAGAAGCAAGAGAGGTGCAGAAAGAAAAAAAAGAAGGTCCAGAAAGAAGGAACTGGGTGCAGAAAGAGGCAAGAGGGGTACAGAAACAGGGAAGAGGGGTGCATAAAGAAGCACGAGTGGTGCAGAAAGAAGCAAGAGAGGTGCAGAAAGAAGCAAGAGTGGTGCAGAAAGAAGCAACAGAAGTGCAGAAAGAGGCATGAGGCGTGCAGAAATTAGCAAGAGATGTGCAGAAAGAAACAAAAGAAGTGCAGAAAGAAGGAACAGAGGTGCAGAAAGAAGCAACAATGGTGAAGAAAGAGGGAAGAGGGGTGCAGAAAGTGGCAAAAGGGGTGCAGAAAGAAGCGAGAGGTGCAGAAAGAAACAAAAGAAGTACAGAAAGAAGGAGCAGAGGTGCAGAAAGAGGCAAGAGGGGTGCAGAAAAACCAAAAGATGTGCAGAAAGAAGCAACAGAGGTGCACAAAGAGGCAAGAGGAGTACAGAAAGAGGGAAGAGGGGTGCAGAAAGAGGCACGAGGGGTGCAGAAATAACCAAGAGAGGTGCTGAAAGAAGCAAGAGAAGAGCATAAAGAAGCAACAGAGGTGCAGAAAGGGGAAGTGGGGTGGAGCTAGAGGCAAGAGGGATACAGAAAGAAACAAGAGAGGGCAGAAAGAAACAAAAGAAGAGCAGAAAGAAGGAATAAAGATGCAGAAAGAGGCAAGAGGGGTGCAGAAAGAAGGAAGAGGGGTGTAAAAGAGGCACAAGGGGTACAGAAAGAAGCAAGAGTGTGCAGAAAGATGCAAGAAAGGTGCAGAAAGAAACATAAGAAGTGCAGAAAGAAGGAACAAAGGTGCATAAAGAGGCAAGAGGAGTGCAAAAAGAGGGAAGAGGGGTGCAGAAAGAGGCTCAAGGGGTGCAGAATGAAGCAAGAAAGGTATGGAAAGAAACAAAAGAAGTGCAGAAAGAAGCAACATAGGTGCAGAAAGAAACAAGAGGGGAGCAGAAAGAGGGGGTGCAGAAAGAGGCACATGCGTTGCAGAAAGAAGGGACAGAGGAGCAGAAAGTAGCAAGAGAAGTGCAGAAAGAAGCAACAGAGGTGCAGAAAGAGGGAACAGGGGTGGAGAAAGAGACAAGAGAAGTGCAGAAACAAGCAACAGAGATGCAGAAAGGGGTAAGAGGCATGGAGAAAGAGACAAGAGAAGTGCAGAAAGAAGCAACAGAGATGCAGAAAGGGGGAACAGGGGTGGAGAAAGAGGCAAGAAAAGTGCAAAAAAAGTAAGAGAAGTGCAGAAAGAAGTCAGAGAAGTGCAGAAAGAAGCAAAAGGGTTACAGAAA
Organism: Calotriton arnoldi; assembly: GCA_963921515.1. NCBI lineage: Eukaryota > Metazoa > Chordata > Amphibia > Caudata > Salamandridae > Calotriton > Calotriton arnoldi. The sequence continues at coordinate 64,309 of CAWUFW010021983.1, read as the reverse complement.
GAGGCAAGAGGGGTGTAGAAAGAGGCAAGAGAAGTGCAGAAAGAAGCAACAGAGGTGCAGAAAGAGGCAACAGGGGTGAAGAAAGAGGGAAGAGGGGTGGAGAAAGAGGCACAGGGGTGCAGAAAGAAGCAAGAGAGCTGCAGAATGAAACAAAAGAAGTGCAGAAAGAAGGAACAGAGGTGCAGAAAGAGGCAAGAGGGGTGCAGAAAGAAACAAAATAAGTGTAGAAAGAAGCAACAGAGGTGCACAAAGAGGCAAGATGAGTGAAGAAAGAGGGAAGAGGGGTGCAGAAAGAGGCACAAGGGGTGCAGAAAGAAGCAAGAGAGGTACAGAAAGAATCAACAAAGTGAATAATGAAGCAACAGATATGCAGAAAGGGGGAGGAGGGTTAGAGAAAGAAGCAAGAGGGGTGCAGAAAGAAGCAAGAGAAGTGCAGAAAGAAACAAAAGAAGTGCAAAAAGAAGGAACAAAGGTGCAGAAAGAGACAAGAGGAATGCAGAAAGAGGGAAGTGGGATGCAGAAAGAGGCACAAGGGTTGCAGAAAGAAGAGACAGAGGTGCAGAAAGAGGCAAGAGAAGTGCAGAAAGAAGAAACAGAGATGCAGAAAGGTAAAGGAGGGGTAGAGAAAGAGGCAAGAGGGGTACAGAAAGAAGCAAAAGAGGTGCAGAAAGAAACAAAAGAAGTGCAGAAAGAAGCAACAGCGGTGCAGAAAGAGGCAAGAGGAGTGCAGAAAGAGGGAAGAGGGGTGCAGAAAGAGGCACGAGGACTGCAGAAAGAAGCAAGAGAGGTGCAGAAAGAAGCAAGAGAAGTGCATAAAGAAGCAACAGAGATGCAGAAAGGGGGAAGTGGGGAGGAGAAAGAGGCAAGAGGGATACAGAAAGAAGCAAGAGAGTTGCAGAAAGAAACAAACTGAAGTGCAGAAAGAAGGAACAGAGGTGCAGAAATAAGCAAGAGAAGTGCAGAAAGAAGCAGCAGAGGTGCAGAAAGAGGGATGAGGGGTGAGGGGTGGAAAAAGAGGCAAGAGAAGTTCAGGAAGAAGCAACAGAGATGCAAAAAGGGGGAACAGGTGTGGAGAAAGTGGCGAGAGGGGTGCAGAAAGAAGCAAGAGAGCTGCAGAAAGAAACAAAAGAAGAGCAGAAAGAAGGAACTGGGTGCAGAAAGAGGCAAGAGGGGTGCAGAAAGAGGGAAGAGGGGTGCAGAATGAAGCACGAGTGGTGCAGAAAGAAGCAAGAGAGGTGCAGAAAGAAGCAAGAGTAGTGCAGAAAGAAGCAACAGAGGTGCAGAAAGAGGCAAGAGGGGTGAAAATAGAGGAAGAGGGGTGCAGAAAGAGGCATGAGGGGTGCAGAAATTAGCAATAGATGTGCAGAAATAAACAAAAGAAGTGCAGAAAGAAGGAACAGAGGTGCAGAAAGAGGCAAGAGGGGTGCAGAAAGCAGCAAAAGGGGTGCAGAAAGAAGCAAGAGGTGCAGAAAGAAACAAAAGAAGTGCAGAAAGAAGGAACAGAGGTGCAGAAAGAGGCAAGAGGGGTGCAGAAAGAAACAAAAGATGTGCAGAAAGAACCAAGAGAGGTGCAGAAAGAAGCAAAGAGAAGAGCATAAAGAAGCAACAGAGGTGCAGAAAGGGGGAAGTGAGGTGGAGAAAGAGGCAAGAGGGATACAGAAAGAAAAAATAGAGGTGCAGAAAGAAACAAAAGAAGAGCAAAAAGAAGGAACAGAGATGCAGAAAGAGGCAAGAGGGGTGCAAAAAGAAGGAAGAGGGGTGTGAAAGAGACACGAGGGGTACAGAAAGAAGCAAGAGTGTTCAGAAAGAAGCAAGAAAGGTACAGAAAGAAACAAAAGAAGTGCAGAAAGAAGCAACAGAGGTGCAGAAAGAGGCAAGAGGGGTGAAAATAGAGGAAGAGGGGTGCAGAAAGAGGCATGAGGGGTGCAGAAATTAGCAATAGATGTGCAGAAATAAACAAAAGAAGTGCAGAAAGAAGGAACAGAGGTGCAGAAAGAGGCAAGAGGGGTGCAGAAAGCAGCAAAAGGGGTGCAGAAAGAAGCAAGAGGTGCAGAAAGAAACAAAAGAAGTGCAGAAAGAAGGATCAGAGGTGCAGAAAGAGGCAAGAGGGGTGCAGAAAGAAACAAAAGATGTGCAGAAAGAACCAAGAGAGGTGCAGAAAGAAGCAAGAGAAGAGCATAAAGAAGCAACAGAGGTGCAGAAAGGGGAAGTGAGGTGGAGAAAGAGGCAAGAGGGATACAGAAAGAAACAATAGAGGTGCAGAAAGAAACAAAAGAAGAGCAAAAGAAGAAACAGAGATGCAGAAAGAGGCAAGAGGGTGCAAAAAGAAGGAAGAGGGGTGTGAAAGAGACACGAGGGGTACAGAAAGAAGCAAGAGTGTTCAGAAAGAAGCAAGAAAGGTACAGAAAGAAACAAAAGAAGTGCAGAAAGAAGGAACAGAGGTGCAGAAAGAGGCAAAGAGGAGTGCAAAAGAGGGAAGAGGAGTGCAGCAAAAGGCACGAGGGGTACAGAAAGAAGCAAGAGAGGTGCAGAAAGAAACAAAAGTAAGTACAGAAAGAAGCAACATAGGTGCAGAAAAAAACAAGAGGGGAGCAGAAAGAGGGAAGAGGCATGCAGAAAGAGGCACAAGGGTTGCAGAAAGAAGGGACAGAGGTATGGAAAGAAGCAAGAGAAGTGCAGAAAGAAGCAACAGAGGTTCAGAAAGATGGATGAGGGGTGGAGAAAGAGGCAAGAGAAGTGCAAAAGAAGCAACAGAGATGCAAAAAGGGGTAACAGGGGTGGAAAAAGTGGCAAGAGGGATGCTGAAAGAAGCAAGAGAGGTGCAGAAAGAAAAAAAAGAAGGTCCAGAAAGAAGGAACTGGGTGCAGAAAGAGGCAAGAGGGGTACAGAAACAGGGAAGAGGGGTGCATAAAGAAGCACGAGTGGTGCAGAAATAAGCAAGAGAGGTGCAGAAAGAAGCAAGAGTGGTGCAGAAAGAAGCAACAGAAGTGCAGAAAGAGGCATGAGGGGTGCAGAAATTAGCAAGAGATGTGCAGAAAGAAACAAAAGAAGTGCAGAAAGAAGGAACAGAGGTGCAGAAAGAAGCAACAATGGTGAAGAAAGAGGGAAGAGGGGTGCAAAAAGTGGCAAAAGGGGTGCAGAAAGAAGCGAGAGGTGCAGAAAGAAACAAAAGAAGTACAGAAAGAAGGAGCAGAGATGCAGAAAGAGGCAAGAGGGGTGCAGAAAAAACCAAAAGATGTGCAGAAAGAAGCAGCAGAGGTGCACAAAGAGGCAAGAGGAGTACAGAAAGAGGGAAGAGGGGTGCAGAAAGAGGCACGAGGGGTGCAGAAATAACCAAGAGAGGTGCTGAAAGAAGCAAGAGAAGAGCATAAAGAAGCAACAGAGGTGCAGAAAGGGGGAAGTGGGGTGGAGCTAGAGGCAAGAGGGATACAGAAAGAAACAAGAGAGGGCAGAAAGAAACAAAAGAAGAGCAGAAAGAAGGAATAAAGATGCAGAAAGAGGCAAGAGGGGTGCAGAAAGAAGGAAGAGGGGTGTAAAAGAGGCACAAGGGGTACAGAAAGAAGCAAGAGTGTGCAGAAAGATGCAAGAAAGGTGCAGAAAGAAACATAAGAAGTGCAGAAAGAAGGAACAAAGGTGCATAAAGAGGCAAGAGGAGTGCAAAAAGAGGGAAGAGGGGTGCAGAAAGAGGCTCAAGGGGTGCAGAATGAAGCAAGAAAGGTATGGAAAGAAACAAAAGAAGTGCAGAAAGAAGCAACATAGGTGCAGAAAGAAACAAGAGGGGAGCAGAAAGAGGGGGTGCAGAAAGAGGCACATGCGTTGCAGAAAGAAGGGACAGAGGAGCAGAAAGTAGCAAGAGAAGTGCAGAAAGAAGCAACAGAGATGCAGAAAGGGGGAAGCAGGATGCAGAAATAGGCATGAGGGGTGCAGAAATAAGCAAGAGAGGTGCATAAAGAAACAAAAGAAGACCAGAAAGAAGGAACAGAGGTGCAGAAAGAAGCAACATGGGTGAAGAAAGAGGGAAGAGGGGTGCAGAAAGTGGCAAAAGGGGTGCAGAAAGAAGCGAGAGGTGCAGAAAGAAACAAAAGAAGTACAGAAAGAAGGAGCAGAGGTGCAGAAAGAGGCAAGAGGGGTGCAGAAAAAACCAAAAGATGTGCAGAAAGAAGCAACAGAGGTGCACAAAGAGGCAAGAGGAGTACAGAAAGAGGGAAGAGGGGTGCAGAAAGAGGCACGAGGGGTGCAGAAATAACCAAGAGAGGTGCTGAATGAAGCAAGAGAAGAGCATAAAGAAGCAACAGAGGTGCAGAAAGGGGGAAGTGGGGTGGAGCTAGAGGCAAGAGGGATACAGAAAGAAACAAGAGAGGGCAGAAAGAAACAAAAGAAGAGCAGAAAGAAGGAACAAAGATGCGGAAAGAGGCAAGAGGGGTGCAGAAAGAAGGAAGAGGGGTGTAAAAGAGGCACAAGGGGTACAGAAAGAAGCAAGAGTGTGCGGAAAGATGCAAGAAAGGTGCAGAAAGAAACATAAGAAGTGCAGAAAGAAGGAACAAAGGTGCATAAAGAGGCAAGAGGAGTGCAAAAAGAGGGAAGAGGGGTGCAGAAAGAGGCTCAAGGGGTGCAGAATGAAGCAAGAAAGGTATGGAAAGAAACAAAAGAAGTGCAGAAAGAAGCAACATAGGTGCAGAAAGAAACAAGAGGGGAGCAGAAAGAGGGGGTGCAGAAAGAGGCACATACGTTGCAGAAAGAAGGGACAGAGGAGCAGAAAGTAGCAAGAGAAGTGCAGAAAGAAGCAACAGAGATGCAGAAAGGGGGAAGAGGGATGCAGAAATAGGCATGAGGGGTGCAGAAATAAGCAAGAGAGGTGCATAAAGAAACAAAAGAAGACCAGAAAGAAGGAACAGAGGTGCAGAACGAAGCAAGAGGGGTGCGGAAAGAGGGAAAAGGGGTGCAGAAAGAAGCATGAGTGGTGCAGAAAGAAGCAAGAGAGGTGCAGAAAGAAGCAAGAGTAGTGCAGAAAGAAGCAACAAAGGTGCAGAAAGAGGCAAGAGGGGTGCAAAAAGAGGGAAGGTGTGCAGAAAGAAGCACGAGCAGTGCAGAAAGAAGCAAGAGATGTGCAAAAAGAAACAAAAGAAGTGCAGAAAGAAGGAACAGAGATCCAGAAAGAGGAAACAGGGGTGAAGAAAGAGGGAAGAGGGATTGGAGAAAAAGGCAAGGGAGTACAGAAAGAAGCAAGAGAGCTGCAGAAAGAAACAAAAGAAGTGCAGAAAGAAGGGACAGAGGTGCAGAAAGAGGCAAGAGGGGTGCAGAAAGAATCAAGAGAGGTGCATAAAGTAATAAGAGAGGTGCAGAAAGAAGCAAGAGTAGTGCAGAAAGAAGCAAAAGCAGTGCAGAAAGAAGGAACAAAGGTGCAGAAAGAGTCAAGAGGGGTGCAAAAAGAGGGAAGAGGGGTGGAGAAAGAGGAAAGAGAAGTGCAGAAAGAAGCAACAGAGATGCAAAAAGTGGTAACAGGTGTGGAGAAAGAGGCAAGAGGGATACAGAAAGAAACAAGAGAGGTGCAGAAAGAAACAAAAGAAGTGCAGAAAGAAGGAACAGAGGAGCAGAAAGAGGCAAGAGGGGTGCAGAAAGAGGAAAGAGGGGTGTGAAAGTGGCACAAGGGGTGCAGAAAGAAGCAAAAGGTGTGGAGAAAGAAGGAAGACAGGTGCAGAAAGAAACAAAAGAAGTTCAGAAAGAAGGAACAGAGGTGCAGAAAGAGGCAAGAGGAATGCAGAAAGAGGGAAGAGGGGTGCAGAAAGAGGCACAAAGGGTGCAGAATGAAGCAAGAAATGTGCCGAAAGAAACAAAAGAGGTGCAGAAAGAAGCAAAAGAGGTGCAGAAAGAGACGAGAGGGCAGCAGAAAGAGGGAAGAGAGATGCAGAAAGATGCACAAGGGTTGCAGAAAGAAGGGACAGAGGTGCAGAAAGAGGCAAGAGAAGTGCAGAAAGAAGCAACAGAGATGCAGAAAGGGGGAAGAGGGATGCAGAAATAGGCATGAGGGGTGCCGAAATAAGCAAGAGAGGTACATAAAGAAACAAAAGAAGACCAGAAAGAAGGAATAGAAGTGCAGAAAGAAGCAAGAGGGGTGCAGAAAGAGGGAAAAGGGGTGCAGAAAGAATCATGAGTGGTGCAGAAAGAGGGAAGAGGGGTGCAGAAAGAAGCACGAGCAAATCAGAAAGAAGCAAGAGATGTGCAAAAAGTAACAAAAGAAGTGCAGAAAGAAGGAACAGAGATCCAGAAAGATGAAACAGGGTTGAAGAAAGAGGGAAGAGGGTTGGAGAAAAAGGCAAGGGGGTACAGAAAGAAGCAAGAGAGCTGCAGAAAGAAACAAAAGAAGTGCAGAAAGCAGGAACAGAGGTGCAGAAAGAGGCAAGAGGGGTGCAGAAAGAATCAAGAGAGGTGCAGAAAGGGGGAAGAGGGATGCAGAAATAGGCATGAGGGGTGCCGAAATAAGCAAGAGAGGTACATAAAGAAACAAAAGAAGACCAGAAAGAAGGAACAGAAGTGCAGAAAGAGGCAAGAGGGGTGCAGAAAGAGGGAAAAGGGGTGCAGAAAGAATCATGAGTGGTGCAGAAAGAGGGAAGAGTGGTGCAGAAAGAAGCACGAGCGAATCAGAAAGAAGCAAGAGATGTGCAAAAAGTAACAAAAGAAGTGCAGAAAGAAGGAACAGAGATCCAGAAAGATGAAACAGGGGTGAAGAAAGAGGGAAGAGGGTTGGAGAAAAAGGCAAGGGGGTACAGAAAGAAGCAAGAGAGCTGCAGAAAGAAACAAAAGAAGTGCAGAAAGCAGGAACAGAGCTGCAGAAAGAGGCAAGAGGGGTGCAGAAAGAATCAAGAGAGGTGCATAAAGTATTAAGAGAGGTGCAGAAAGAAGCAACAGTAGAGCAGAAAGAAGCAAGAGTAGTGCGGAAAGAAGGAACAAAGGTGCAGAAAGAGTCAAGAGGGGTGCAAAAAGAGGGAAGAGGGGTGGAGAAAGAGGAAAGAGAAGTGCAGAAAGAAGCAACATAGATGCAAAAAGTGGTAACAGGGGTGGAGAAAGAGGCAAGAGGGATAAAGAAAGAAACAAGAGAGGTGCAGAAAGAAACAAAAGAAGTGCAGAAAGAAGGAACAGAGGAGCAGAAAGTGGCAAGAGGGGTGCAGAAAGAGGAAAGAGGGGTGTGAAAGTGGCACGAGGGGTGCGGAAAGAAGCAAGAGGTGTGCAGAAAGAAGGAAGACAGGAGCAGAAAGAAACAAAAGAAGTGCAGAAAGAAGGAACAGAGGTGCAGAAAGAGGCAAGAGGAATGCAGAAAGAGGGAAGAGGGGTGCAGAAAGAGGCACAAAGGGTGCAGAATGAAGCAAGAAAGGTGCCGAAAGAAACAAAAGAAGTGCAGAAAGAAGCAACAGAGGTGCAGAAAGAGACGAGAGGTCAGCAGAAAGAGGCACAAGGGTTGCAGAAAGAAGGGACAGAGGTGCAGAAAGAGGCAAGAGAAGTGCAGAAAGAAGCAACAGAGATGCAGAAAGGGGGAAGAGGGATGCAGAAATAGGCATGAGGGGTGCAGAAAGAAGCAAGAGAGGTGCAGAAAGAAACAAAAGAAGACCAGAAAGAAGGAACAGAGGTGCAGAAAGAAGCAAGAGGGGTGCAGAAAGAGGGAAAAGGGGTGCAGAAAGAAGCATGAGTGGTGCAGAAAGAAGAAAGAGAGGTGCAGAAAGAAGCAAGAGTAGTGCAGAAAGAAGCAACAAAGGTGCAGAAAGAGGCAAGAGGGGTGCAAAAAGAGGGAAGAGGGGTGCATAAAGAAGCACGAGCGGTGCAGAAAGAAGCAAGAGATGTGCAAAAAGAAACAAAAGAAGTGTAGAAAGAAGGAACAGAGATCCAGAAAGAGGATACAGGGGTGAAGAAAGAGGGAATAGGGTTGGAGAAAAAGGCAAGGGGGTACAGAAAGAAGCAAGAGAGCTGCAGAAAGAAACAAAAGAAATGCAGAAAGAAGGAACAGAGGTGCAGAAAGAGGCAAGAGGGGTGCAGAAAAAATCAAGACATGTGCAGAAAGTAACAAAAGAAGTGCAGAAAGAAGGAACAGAGGTGCAGAAAGATTCAAGAGGAGTGCAGAAAGAGAAGAGGGGTGCAGAAAGAGGCACAAGGGGTGCAGAAAGAAGCAAGCAATGTACAGAAAGACGCAAGATAAGTGCAGAAAAAAAGGAAAAGGGTTACAGAAAGAGGCAAGAGGGGTGTAGAAAGATGCACGAGAAGTGCAGAAAGAAGCAACAGAGGTGCAGAAAGAGGGAAGAGGGGTGGAGAAAGAGGCACAGGGGTGCAGAAAGAAGCAAAAGAGCTGCAGAATGAAACAAAATGAGTGAAGAAAGAAGGAACAGAGGTGCAGAAAGAGGCAAGATGAGTGAAGAAAGAGGGAAGAAGGGTGCAGAAAGAGGCACAAGGGGTGCAGAGAGAAGCAAGAGAGGTGCAGAAAGAAGCAAGCAAAGTGAATAAAGAAGCAACAGAGATGCAGAAAGGGGGAAGTGGGGTGGAGAAAGACGCAAGAGGGGTGATGAAAGAAGCAAGAGAGGAGCAGAAAGAAACAAAAGAAGTGCAGAAAGAAGGAGCAGAGGTGCAGAAAGAGGCAAAAGGAATGCAGAAAGAGGGAAGAGGGGTGTATAAAGAGGCACAAGTGTTGAAGAAAGAAGGGACAGGGGTGCAAAAAGAGGCAAGAGAAGTGCAGAAAGAAGAAACAGAGATGCAGAAAGGGGGAGGGGTAGAGAAAGAGGCAAGAGGGGTACAGAAAGAAGCAAGAGAGGTGCAGAAAGAAACAAAAGAAGTGCAGAAAGAAGCAACAGAGGTGCAGAAAGAGGCAAGAGGAGTGCAGCAAGAGGGAAGAGGCGTGCAGAAAGAAGTAAGATAGGTGCAGAAAGAAGCATGAGAAGTGCATAAAGAAGCAACAGATATGCAGAAAGGGGGAAGTGGGGAGGAGAAAGAGGCAAGAGGCAAGAGGGATACAGAAAGAAGCAAGAAAGTTGCAGAAAGAAGCAAAAGAGATGCAGAAAGGGGGAAGAGGGGTGCTGAAAGAGGCACGAGGGTAAAGAAAGAAGCAAGAGAGGTGCAGAAATAAACAAAAGAAGGGCAGAAAGAAGGAACGGAGGTGCAAGGCGCGAGGGGTGCAGAAAGAAGCAAGAGAGGTGCAGAAAGAAGCAAGCGAAGTGCATATAGAAGCAACAGAGATGCAGAAAGGGGGAAGTGGGGAGGAGAAAAAGGCAAGACGGATACAGAAAGAAGCAAGAGAGGTGCAGAAATAAATAAAAGAAGTGCAGAAAGAAGGAACAGAGGTGCAGAAAGAGGCAAGAAGAGTGCAGAAAGAGGGAAGAGAGGTGTGAACGAGGCACAAGAGAAGGTCAGAAAGAAAAAACAGATATGCAGAAAGGGGAAGAGGGTTAGAGAAAGAAGCAAGAGGGGTGCAGAAAGAAGCAAGAGGAGTGCAGAAAGAAGCAAGAGAAGTGCAGAAAGAAACAAAAGAAGTGCAAAAAGAAGGAACAGAGGTGCAGAAAGAGACAAGAGGAATGCAGAAAGAGGGAAGAGGGGTGCAGAAAGAGGCACAAAGGGTGCAGAATGAAGCAAGAAAGGTGCCGAAAGAAACAAAAGAAGTGCAGAAAGAAGGAACAGAGGAGCAGAAAGTGGCAAGAGGGGTGCAGAAAGAGGAAAGAGGGGTGTGAAAGTGGCACGAGGGGTGCGGAAAGAAGCAAGAGGTGTTCAGAAAGAAGGAAGACAGGTGCAGAAAGAAACAAAAGAAGTGCAGAAAGAAGGAACAGAGGTGCAGAAAGAGACAAGAGGAATGCAGAAAGAGGGAAGAGGGATGCAGAAAGAGGCAAGAGAAGTGCAGAAAGAAGAAACAGAGATGCAGAAAGGTGAAGGAGGGGTGGAGAAAGAGGCAAGAGGGGTACAGAAAGAAGCAAAAGAGGTGCAGAAAGAAACAAACGAAGTGCAGAAAAGGAATCTCTTGCCAGACTCAAACTCCAACACCCCACAAGGGAAGTCAGATCACTGGAAGCTGGACTCTCTGCGTGCAGGGATGACAGCGTCTTCTCAGTGCGCCAGGCCGGGAAATGGGCTCCTCTGAAGTCGAGGTCTCCTCTGATTTACAGGGGCTAGGGAAGGTATATTTATACCTGAGAAGTACCTAAGAATGTTAGCATTGACGTGAGTCAGACAGCGGAAGACGTCATGAATGAACCCCTAAGGAATAATGACTCATGCATAATATATGAGTCCTTGAAGAAATCAATAGTCCTGGGCTAGGGAAACTCCCGCAGCCTAAGGGTCTGTTCTTCACGAACTCGTTGTGACGTTAGGGTGGACGGATGTCGGAGACCATGCCTGTATTTGGAGTGCACGGTTTAATGCCTAAATAAGGGCTGGGATTTTATGCCTATATAAGGGCAGGGCGAATTGTGCCTATATAAGGACATGATACTGGAAAGCCCGTTTATGGACACCCTAAGAGGAATACAACAGCCACTCCACTTTCTTGTGTACGATAATACTAAAATGCTAAACATTTAAAATGCTAAACATTAAAATGGAGTACCACATATTTAAAAAATATTTCCTAAAAGCATTAAAAAACATAGTAGAAATGCAAAAAGGGTACTGTACATATGAAGCAAATGCTTTTCATTTCAGGCATAAAGTTCGAAAATAAATCTAATTGGAATGAAAATAAGCAGTAATATTTACATGTGACAAAAATGATCGATAAGTTGTATAAAAATCAAAGTCATTTCATGTCATGAAAATTAATGAACTGTTCTAGACACACAAGATGACTAAGTGTCCGTGGAAGTCCTGCAAAGTCTGTACTATAAGGCTATTTCTACTTTAATCAGATTGAATTGCCATTTTAGTTTGAAAAAATGGGAAAAAGTTCAATTTTGGTAGAGTTCCAAGTTTTTTGAAAATGAAGGCCAAATTGTTACTGCATATCTGGAACACTGTATGCTGAATCAGAGTCAGTTTTACGGGTCTGGGGTAAACATGAGATCATCTATTTCTATAGACAAAACATCATCCACTGAAGTTGGTGTCAATTGGAACACCTCGTGTAGTAGATTAATTGCACAGAGATGTGAAGCATCGCTTTCAGCATAGGATGCCGCAGCAATGTTCGTGTCCGTTGTTACCTGTGTGCCTGTAGATCTTTCTCGTACCTCAGCAGCAGCCAGAAGCGACTGTGAGATCTCAATGAATGCTGACATCACGATTGGTAGCCGCTGGGGACAACACAGAGCATGGGCCGTTATCGGGACCAGCAGAGTATCGACATCCGTTGGTGTAGCTGATGGAAATGTTAGACAGGTGTCCAACACGCATTCTTTACCACATAGCAGGCATCGTAGAACAGGTAAGATGCAATCTTGCCAGATTTGTCTGAATGACAGGAACCACGTGGTATTCAGGTCCCGTAGACGAGTCATGCCCAATAGCTGTACTATTCGCTCATGGCACTTTCGTTCAAGGAGAGCTTTCTCCATTTCGCTCGGAGTGATGTCTGCGAATAGGCTGGCCATAGCGCAATAGCAGGAAGAGAAATAGAATTCCGGCAACAAGTGCTAGAATTAATGGTATGCCACCAAACACCGAATGTGCAAAGTTTGGGATGAGTCCGAGTATTGCCTGGAAAGGTGCTAACAGACCGGAGCAGATGCTCTTAAATACATGTACAATTCCTGTTGTATCAGACATGTTAAAGATACGTGTTATCATTTCTACGAAATGTATAGGGCAGTTTGTACGTATTAAAGTCTGTATCTCAGCCGAAGTCCTTGCTACTTGTAGATCATAGGTTTCTTTGGCCGAGGTCAAAGGCACTGTTTGCTGTAAAAGCATGGCTTTCATTCTGCTCAAAGTATCAAATCTTATAAAAGAGACGTTCAGCGAAGGCCATAGAGGCGACTCCTGACTGTGTCTATTGGGGCAAACAATACTTGCTTACAGCAAGTGACCCTGGAGTTGACCGTTACTAGATATGGGATGCCTGGCAACATTCCGCAGCAACTCTGATCATTCAACATGAGGTAACTCCCATTAGAAAGTTGTCCAAACGTTGGATTAATCACAGCAGCTGGTGTACCCTGCTGGTGGCAAGACAAATTTGCCACAGAACCATTACAAGCCCCGTGTAAAGAAATGTCCTGACATATAAGTGAACCGCTCAGTGCACGTTTACAGTGTGTACCGCTCAAAAACACTTCACGATCCCCACTCCAACATCTATATGTATACAGTAAATCCCAAGATGTCTTAATGTATTCCTTACCCAACCTTTCATATTTGCCTGCTAGCATTTGTCTGAGGCAATACTGAAACTGAAAAGTAGTCACACTTAATGTGATTTTGCCATGAATGAGCCATTCTGTAGCGGGTTTTTCTGCCACTGTGAATGGTAATTTTTCCAGTTTTTCAATGCTCAGCACTGAATACTTTGCTCCTCTTTGTGCCAATTCGATCTGTTTATCAGTTAGATTATATTCTGCAAACAGAGCTGACGTGTTGATAAAACGCCAAGGCACATAGCCCGCTCGCAAAGATTGCAGCGTCCAGCTTAATAACACAATAGAACGTAATTGAGACTGACCTTGTTGTAACATTGCCAAATCTTGTTCTAGTATGTCGATAGCAGAGGATACAATGCCATCCAATGAATATATTCTGGAGGACAAAGTTGTTAATCCATTGTCGATCACAGAGAGGGTTTTCTCTAAATTAATATGATCAAGTTCACGTATTCGTTTTGCGGCCTCCATCTGTGACACTTTCCATGCTTCATTATAGGCAGCATAAATGCCGGCATATATGAAACGTTTTTGACGCGGTTTACTTGGTCCAAGCAAGAATTCCCTATGGTCTGCGTCCTCTTTAAGTAAGGATAAGTGTTGTTTCACATCCTGTAGTGTAGACTTATGCAGCCAATCGAGGCATAATTTTCCTACACTGTATGTTGTTACTACCCCCGGATGCTGTCTTTGGACGCATCTTGGGTCTGGCCTATGAATAGTAAAGCCCTGAGTTTTATTCAGGAATCTTTCCTGACAGTTGTTCATGTCTGTGGGCCAGATCAACCATTTATTCCAATCAGGATTAGATCTGTTGAGTTGTAGTATATTGTCAACTGTCACCACTGCCTGTGTATCGTTATCACTTCCAGGTGTTGGTACAGAAGGTGTTTTCATCTCTTTGATCTTGGCTAATCCAAGACAAGATGTTTGTTGGATGGTTTCATTCAAGAACATTATTTGTTCAGTGATGATACAGGCTCTAAATAAAGCTTCTATACCCTGTACTTGCCATTCTTTAGTACCCCAGGCAGTTTTTGTGTCTATTGTGTCTTTCCATAAGTCGAAACCCTGTCTTGACAGTTGGACATTAAATGCTGCAGAGTAAATCTGTTTCGTATTTGTTAACATAATTTTCAGTCCTGTTTTGTTTACATTTTTATAGTAAAACGTTTCTGGGTCAGATGTATTGTAACCTGAAAAATATGGAAACTTGTTAGCAAATGTTCTTGAACTACCTTGTGGTGGTGTAGGACAATGCTCCCATTGGTTAAACATAAACACATTTCTAGGGTATGCAGATTTATGCAAATAATGATGACCATAGTGGTTATAACAATACAGTTGTTCATAGTCTGATGAACCCTCTAAATATTCATTTTTAGAAAATGCAGCAGATTTTTCTAAGTCAAACATTATGTCATTAACAGTCTCGAAGTTCCAATCATCTGAAAAGGTACTGGATGAAATTAGATCACTTAGTGAAATTTTAAACAAATGTGGAATGTTCAATTGTTCCGTCGGGCCAAAGATATCATAATCTGTTTTGTCCCATACTATACCACCCTGTATAGGAACGGCTGTGATGTTCACTGATGACAAGTCTCTTGCTTCACGATGGGAATATTTATGAGGTTTCAAAAGTACGTTCACGTCTTTTCCTTCAGTATTCACATGGATGTTTCTGCCACTTATAAGCACTCTCACAGTTGTAACCAAAGCTAGCCAGAGCAGGAAAACAAATAGCCCAGATATAATCCAGAGTTCAATCCATGGAGAAACCAAATAAGTCTTTTTCAAAAAGTGAAGAAAGTCCTGTACTTGCTGCTTGAGTTTCAATGATGCTGGCGTCGTTTCAGGCTCACTCGGATCTTCTGAGAACGTATCAAAGATAATGAAATAGCCAGAAGCAGTTCTGTCAATTGTTGGAATTGCATCAGGATTTGTAGAAATCACTGGAACCAGTTCATCACTTGCCACGTTGGTGTAGACAGGTAGATTTGGACGAACTGTTACTTGATTGTCAAGAGGGATGAGTTCCATAGCGTTGTTGCTCAGTCCTTCATCTGTTACAGCTGAATTCTCGATAGTTATCAGTCTTTCAGTCTGAACCTCTTGGATAGTAGCGAGAGGAGTGCGTCTGCTACTAGGTCGGAGTCCACGAGGCCTACTATTTAGTATTGGCCACATACTGTGGTTTGATGAGGTCGATGGACACAAATCTTTTCTCCTTTCTTCCAGCAAGGGGCGGCAGAAGTACTGTTCTTGTTCCTTGAACTGCTAGGACAGGTACTGGTTGTCTGTAAGAAGGTCCAAATTCCTTCTTGTCCGCAATTTTTTCTCTGACTAGATCCCCAACTGTTGGAATCCAGACAGGCCTTGCTGGGACCGCCGATGTTTCCCCAGTGGTGGTTGGCTGCAGGAAAACGTTGCTTTGTTTCGTTCTTAGTTCATTCAGTTCCTGTAAAACAGCCAAACGATCTTTGATATCAAACAGTTTATTTTCCACCACTGTGCCTACGTGTTCAAGGTCTGGTACCCACATTCTTGTCCCAAATAGGACCTCATATGGAGTGACCCCCCTCAGAGAACTTCTTGGCAGATTGTTCAATGAGCGTTGGACCCCACTAAGGTGTTTGACCCACCCATCACCCGAACCTAATACCCTAGCTGTTATAGACTGATTAATGTCCCGGTTTTTCCTTTCCACAACCGAATTTCCATCAGGATGGAATGGAGAGGAGTACCGCAATGCAACGCCCAGACTGGCCATGGCTTCTTTGTAAGCCCGAGAGCTAAACGCAGGACCCTGGTCAGAATGTAGCGTGCCTATTGCGTATGTGCCGATAAAGACTCGCAAATCTTTTATAACAGTTCGAGGGTCAGCCGAGCGCTGTGGCCATAACCATAGGAACCTAGATTCATTATTTGTGGGATTGCCCTTGTCCAGTAGGACGTAAGCGTGTAGATAGTCTGATGCTGTCTAACAGTGGTGTCTGTACTGGGCTGCCGCATTCGCAGCATGGTGTCTGGTGGCTCTCTTGCTGTAATTTACAGTCTAAGCAGTTGTTGATGAATATGTGAATTTCTGTATTCATTCCAGGCCACCAGTACATCTCTTTTAACGTCAAAATTGTTTTAGAGATCCCTTGATGTGACAGACCCTCCCCCAAATGTGTTCATAAATCAAGGCTGCTCTACGTTCCGTGTTTGGAATTACCCTATCCCCCACTCCAGGGATTCGAGCAAAAGGAACGTTGTTCGCATCAATTACATAAGAGTACTTGAGTGGAAACTTTTTTGGTAACGCTGCACTGCTGCCCTTGCTTGAAGCATTGACAGCCAACATTATCTCACCGTCTATTTTTGTTTTTGAATGAGTGATCGCAGCTATGGAAGCCGTCTGAACAGTCCCCTTTGCGGCTTCGTCAGCCAATGAATTCCCTGCAACATGAACGCCATCACGTTGATGACTCAGTGTGTGGATCACGTGAGCCTTTGGTAGTTCGTTTTTCAACTGAACTACTTGTTCCCAAAGCATTTTGTGCTTTATTGTGCCACCTTTCGCATCTTTGAAACCATTCTCAAGCCAGTTTCGTATATAGTCATTATACGACTGAACACAGTAAAAGGAATCGCACACTATTAGTGTGGGGAATTCTCGATCTGTACTTTCAAGTGCCAGTTTGAATGCTTGTAGTTCAGCTCGCTGAGCTGTACAATCTCCTAGAGATTGAGTTTTTGTGACCATAGGTCTGAAGATGCCATCTCGCATGTGACCTTTAACGATTGCACACGCTGCACTGTAAGCTTGCTTACTCCCTGTTGCGGGCTGTGCGGATCCGTCAGTGTAAATTATGAATTCGTACTGATCGAGAGGCAGAATTTCAGTAGGCAGAGGACATTCTTGTTCATTTTGCAGGAATGCTTGTGTTTTTAAATCTGGATCAAAAACATATTCAACATCTGTTGCAGCAAGAGAATTAACCCATTGTATCCATCTTCGATGTAATGCTTTAGCATTTGGAATGCTTGCTTTTGTGACCGCTTCTAAAGCTGGTACCGGGGTTATGACAATAATGCGTTTCCCTTGGGCTAAGGCTCTTTCTTTTGCTACAGTGGTTTGAACTGCTGTCAGAATTTTTTCAATGGAACTGAAGTGCATTTCCGCTTGTGTGTACAAATGAGATTTGTATGCGATTGGTATTTTCTCACCCTCATTGAATTTTAAGTAGGTGAATCCGCATTGACCCGAAATTATTCGGATCACCAAATTTCGTTGACTTACGCATGTTTGTAAGTGATTTGTTGCTAACATGTTAGCCTGGAGTGAACGCAAAATTTCTGTGTGTTCCTGCGTCCAGTTTTTGATTGATAAATCAGGTTTGATTAATGCGTAGAGAGGTTTAACCCTTTCTGCGTAATTTAGAATGTATGTTCTTCCAAAATTTAGGAAACCCAGGATGGATTGTAAGTTTTTTAGCGTCTTTGGAGGTTGGAGCAGCGCACACTTTTCTAGAAAGTTAGCTGCCAAGCTCTTGCCTTCACTTGAAAGCTCATATCCCAAAAATAGGACGTTGAGATGGGCAAATCGGGACTTTTTAAAGTTGAACTTGTAGCCCTCAGAGGCGAAACCCAGTATAATGGTGCTCACCCTGTTCAAGTGTTTTTCCAGGTCATCGTCTGTCAGATAGATGTCATCGACATAGGACAATGCCTCATTGTCATAAATTTGTAGTAACTCCGTTACCCTCGCTGAGAATAAACCTGGGCTGTTCTTGAACCCTTGTGGGAGTCGACAAAAGTGACGCTGGGCCCCCATTATGGAGAATGCTGTTAAGTACCTGCTTTCAGGTGCTATGTTTTGACAAAAGAAGCCATTTGAGAGGTCTAAAGTTGTTTTATATTTTTTACGCACAATGTTATTCATTAATGCTGTGCTATGTGCATTTTGCACTGCAAAGGTTTTAGAACAAGTGTTTAGGTGTCTGTAATCCAAAACTAGACGATATGTGTTGTCTGGTTTGGAGACAGGAAACAAAGGATTGTTCATTGAGGAGGTGCATGTTTCAATCACCACTTGGTATTCAAGTTGATCTAAGATCTCCCTGACCTGTTTTTTAGCTTCTTGCTTTATAGGATACTGCCTTTGTGCAGTTGGTTCATGTTTTAGATGTATTTTATGGTGAGGTGAGTCCTCATCCCATCCTACATGATTTTTATATAATGCTGGGGCCTGGGCCACTGCCCATTTCCTGGCATATGTATACTTTAGGTGAATTGGAATATGGTTGGAGAAGGCAGGCATAATAATGTCCTCGCCATGTGGGCACTCACTGACAAATTGTGGTGGCCAGTCCTTTTCTGCTAGAAGTATGTCATAGCCCCTTGATAGTCTTTCCCAAAAAAAGTGCTTTCACCTGTCTAGGTATGTCTCCCTCCATCCGGAGTGTTATTTCATATAACTTTTGTGGAGTACTAACCCTGGTGTCTACAGTCTCTACTGTAATGTACTCATTCAAGTCCACTATCTCCAGAAGTTCCTTCAGGTTCTGGCGAGCTATTGTGACTTCTGCTGCACTGTCCAGCATTGTCTGAGCCCATTCTCCGTTCTTGAGTTGTGTTCTCAGTATTCTCGGCATGTCTGATCTTTAGACCTGCTACTTTCTTTTTGGAGAATTGAGGTTTCACTTTAGTTTTTGGAGCGTGTTTTTCGTCTTTCGATTTCACGCGTTCTTCTCTATGTTCTGTTCGTCCTCTTCTTTCCGAAGTCTGTGATGAGATCTGAAAGGGACGAGAGGAACGTTTATCAGTATCTTGATACCTGTCAGGTTTTCTCAAATTATCCCTATTCCCGAGGTTATAACTCCTTTCAGAGGGCTCCTTTTGAGGAGATCTACCTCGGTATTGAGAACGTTTCTCGTTTGAATTTTGTTTATTAGTCTCCCACTTCTTTTTAGAAGATGTAGGAGTTTGTTTAATAGAGTCCTTCTCAGGACTTTCAGATAGTTTTGGCTTCACTGGTCTTCCACCCAAACTATCTCTGCCCAATTCTGCATAAGATTGTTTTATGATTCTGGGTAGCTCTGTTTGATGTTCTGTAACATCGAATTCCCTTAATTTTTGGCGGATCGCCACTGCTGCTGCCTCCCCTTTAATATTAGATAATATTATTGTTGATACCTGGTCGAAATTTTTCAGTAATTTCATACCTAAATTTAGAGCAGGCTCTGCCCCGTATTCATTTTGAATTTGTTTCAGGACATCAGGTATTACCGCAATTGACGGAATGCCGTGTGTTTTTGTATAGATGGCAGCAAAGACTGAGCCCCAAGTGGTGCAGTCTTCCAGTTGTGGTGTGATCCCCATCGGTAAACTGATAGTTAGGATTCTGTGTTTCTCATACGGGCTCGTATTTGGAAATACTGCTTCGATTTGAGTAATTTTTTGAGCTATCCAGAATGGAATTTGCTCACGTTTTGTGGGCATTTTACCCATGACTGAGTATAGAGTCTGTGGTGTAATTTTTAGTGTATTCCCCTGGTGAGGGGTTTGATTTGGAAGTGTCAATGGTGGTTGGACTGTGAAAGTCCGCATGACATATTGGACTAGTTGTCTGTAGATTTTTATTAATTCTTGTAGTTGAACAAGTAGGTCCTCATCTGACATTATATCCAGTTCAGGATGAGGTGTATAGCCGGCTAGAATCGGCCATGTTGCTCCTGGTCTACCTAGTGGACCGAGCCTGGTAATGTTTCTGTGATGTTTTAGGGCGCCTTTAAACCAGAGCTGATGCTCTTGGTATGTTAATGGAATTTCTATATCCTCGAAAGGAATGTATTCCTCTGGTGGATCATCTTCTTTGTAGAAGTGAAACATGTGTGTTATTGGATTGGATTCAGGAAATATTACCCATGAATAGAATACCTCTGTCTGAAAGGATTCGTGTGCCTCTATCACGAAAACTGCTCTACCGCCTCTTGGTGGTAGGCCATGTTTTATAAGTTTTAGAGTGATGGCTCTTCTTAAGTTTGGAGCGATGTCTATGACACCCTCCTCAGTTTCATTTAAACCGGTAAAGTTAAAAACTGCTGCTTGGGCTGGGTCAGCCGCAGCTCCACCGTTTCCGGCGGCTTCGTCCCCTGTTAAGGACATTGTGTTTTTTGAAAAATGTAGAACAAGTTTCAAGGAAACAAAGATAAGGTGCACAATATTTTTGGAACACTGTATCCTTCAACGTTGAGCAAACCAAACAGCTAATATATAGGGTACTGCCCTATGTAGCCTTGGTGGATACTTAACCCTGCCCACTCCAGACGTCTTTTGGAGTATATGGGTAGGGGTCTCTGAGAGAAAAAAGCACGGCTGAGTTACTCAGTATCTAACGTTGAATTACTGCCTTACCAAACCGTTGGGCGCCATGTAGTGTAGCTCCTATTTCCCTAATAGGCTCTGCGCATTGGAATAATATCCCCTATAGGTTTGACATAGGACTAAGGTCAGTATGTCCCTATCGAGTATATTAAACTTAATTACTTGTGCCAGCTAGCTCAGAGGCCACTAGAAACTTTTTGACGACAAGAAGGGAGTAGTTTCTGGCAGCCGCAAAACATGACCACTTTGTCTCCCTTTAGAATCAGAACGTGTCCCAGAGTCGTGGAAACAATAGATAACTATTTCACTCAGCTCAGTCGTGCATACTTACTTTTCTCCAAGTTACACAGAAAGAACAGACGGGCGTTCCAATAAAAGATTTATTGAACAGTCTTGTTTCTGGTGTAAGTAAAATGTGCTGTTACTATCACAAGACAGTATGCGAGATAAATAATGTACAGTGTGAGCAGTAGAAATAAATAATACTGCAATAGCATTATCTTTTTAGCATATATGCATTTACATAAATAACATAGACTAAAAATGCGAGTACTCATACGATGCGTCTCTAACCTAGTTCTACCCCAATGTACCTAACCTGTCCTAGGTGTAGGGAGAGGTATGAAGTAGGTGAAGTATTCCTTACTATAGTATACTAAGAGTATGTTAAGCCTAGTATGCCAAGTATGCCTAGTATGCCTAGTATGCCTAGTATGCCAAGAGTCCCTCTAGGTTCTAGTCAGCTCCATACCTGAAGAATGAGAGAGGTAGGAATCTCTTGCCAGACTCGAACTCCAACACCCCGCAAGGGAAGTCCGATCACTGGAAGCTGGGCTCTCTGCGTGCAGGGATGACAGAATCTTCTCAGTGCGTCAGGCCGGGAAACGGGCTCCTCTGAAGTCGAGGTCTCCTCTGATTTACAGGGGCTAGGGAAGGTATATTTATACCTGAGAAGTACCTAAGAATGTTAGCATTGACGTGAGTCAGACAGCGGAAGACGTCATGAATGAACCCCTAAGGAATAATGGCTCATGCATAATATATGAGTCCTTGAAGAAATCAATAGTGCTGGGCTATGGAAACTCCTGCAGCCTAAGGGTCTGTTCTTCATGAACTCGTTGTGACGTTAGGGTGGACGGATGTCGGAGACCATGCCTGTATTTGGAGTGCACGGTTTAATGCCTAAATAAGGGCTGGGATTTTATGCCTATATAAGGGCAGGGCGAATTGTGCCTATATAAGGACATGATACTGGAAAGCCCGTTTATGGACACCCTAAGAGGAATACAACAGGACAGAGGTACGGAATGAAGCAAGAGAAGTGAAGAAAGAAGCAACAGAGGTTCAGAAAGATGGATGAGGGGTGGAGAAAGAGGCAAGAGAAGTGCAAAAAAAAGCAACAGAGATGCAAAAAGGGGTAACAGGGGTGGAAAAAGTGGCAAGAGGGGTGCCGAAAGAAGCAAGAGAGGTGCAGAAAAAAACAAAAGAAGGTCCAGAAAGAAGGAACTGGGTGCAGAAAGAGGCAAGAGGGGTGCAGAAACAGGGAAGAGGGGTTCATAAAGAAGCACGAGTGGTGCAGAAAGAAGCAAGTGTGGTGCATAAAGAAGCAACAGAGGTGCAAAAAGAGGCATGAGGGGTGCAGAAATTAGCAAGAGATGTGCAGAAACAAACAAAAGAAGTGCAGAAGGAAGGAACAGAGGTGCAGAAAGAAGCAACATGGGTGAAGAAAGAGGGAAGAGGGGTGCAGAAAGTGGCAAAAGGGGTGCAGAAAGAAGCGAGAGGTGCAGAAAGAAACAAAAGAAGTGCAGAAAGAAGGAGCAGAGGTGCAGAAAGAGGCAAGAGGGGTGCAGAAAAAAACAAAAGATGTGCAGAAAGAAGCAACAGAGGTGCACAAAGAGGCAAGAGGAGTGCAGAAAGAGGGAAGAGGGGTGCAGAAAGAGGCACAAGGGGTGCAGAAAGAACCAAGAGAGGTGCTGAAAGAAGCAAGAGAAGAGCATAAAGAAGCAACAGAGCTGCAGAAAGGGGGAAGTGGGGTGGAGCTAGAGGCAAGAGGGATACAGAAAGAAACAAGAGAGGTGCAGAAAGAAACAAAAGAAGAGCAGAAAGAAGGAACAGAGATGCAGAAAGAGTCAAGAGGGGTGCAGAAAGAAGGAAGAGGGGTGTAAAAGAGGCACGAGGGGTACAGAAAGAAGCAAGAGTGTGCAGAAAGAAGCAAGAAAGGTGCAGAAAGAAACAAAAGAAGTGCAGAAAGAAGGAACAAAGGTGCATAAAGAGGCAAGAGGAGTGCAAAAAGAGGGAAGAGGGGTGCAGAAAGAGGCACAAGGGGTGCAGAATGAAGCAAGAAAGGTACAGAAAGAAACAAAAGAAGTGCAGAAAGAAGCAACATAGGTACAGAAAGAAACAAGAGGGGAGCAGAAAGAGGGGTGCAGAAAGAGGCACATGGGTTGCATAAAGAAGGGACAGAGGAGCAGAAAGTAGCAAGAGAAGTGCAGAAAGAAGGAACAGAGATGCAGAAAGGGGGAAGAGGGATGCAGATATAGGCATGAGGGGTGCAGAAATAAGCAAGAGCGGTGCAGAAAGAAGCAAGAGATGTGCAAAAAGAAACAAAAGAAGTGCAGAAAGAAGGAACAGAGATCCAGAAAGAGGAAACAGGGGTGAAGAAAGAGGGAAGAGGGTTGGAGAAAAAAGGCAAAGGGGTACAGAAAGAAGCAAGAGAGCTGCAGAAAGAAACAAAAGAAATGCAGAAAGAAGGAACAGATGTGCAGAAAGAGGCAAGAGGGGTGCAGAAAGAATCAAGAGATGTTCAGAAAGTAACAAAAGAAGTGCAGAAAGAAGGAACAGAGGTGCAGAAAGAGGCAAGAGGAGTGCAGAAAGAGAAGAGGGGTGCAGAAAGAGGCACAAGGGGTGCAGAAAGAAGCAAGCAAGGTACAGAAAGATGCAAGATAAGTGCAGAAAAAGCAATAGAGATGCAGAAAGAGGGAAGAGGGGTGGAGAAAGAAGCAGAGAAGTGCAGAAAGAAACAACAGACATGTAAAAAGAAGGAACAGAGTTGCAGAAAGAGGCAAGAGGGGTGCAGAAAGAGGACAGAGGGGTGTGAAAGAGGCACAAGGAGTGTGGAAAGAAGCAAGCAATGTACAGAAAGACGCAAGATAAGTGCAGAAAAAAGCAACAGAGATGCAGAAAGAGGGAAGAGGGGTGGAGAAAAAGGCAAGAGAAGTGCAGAATGAAGCAACAGACATGCAGAATGAAGGAACAGAGGTGCAGAAAGAGGCAAGAGGGGTGCAGAAAGAGGAAAGAGGGGTGTGAAAGAGGCACGAGGAGTGTGGAAAGAAGCAAGAGGGGTGCAGAAAGAAACAAAAGAAGTGCAGAAAGAAGGAGCAGAGGTGCAAAAAGAGGCAAAAGGAATGCAGAAAGAGGGAAGAGGGGTGCATAAAGAGGCACAAGCAAGAAAGGTGCAGAAAGAAACAAACGAAAGTGCAGAAAGAAGCAACAGAGGTGCAGAAAGAGACAAGAGGGCAGCAGAAAGAGGGAAGAGGGGTGCAGAAAGAGGCACAAGGGTTGCAGAAGGAAGGGGCAGAGGTGCAGAAAGAGGCAAGAGAAGTGCAGAAAGAAGCAACAGAGATGCAGAAAGGGGAAGGAGTGGTGGAGAAAGAGGCAAGATGGGTGCAGAAAGAAGCAAGAGAGGTGCAGAAAGGAACAAAAGAAGTACAGAAAGAAGCAACAGAGGTGCAGAAAGAAGCAAGTGGAGTGCAGAAAGAGGTAAGTGGGGTGCAGAAATAGGCACGAGGGTACAGAAAGAAGCAAGAGAGGTGCAGAAAGAAGCAAGAGAAGTGCATAAAGAAGCAACAGAGATGTAGAAAGTGGGAAGTGTGGAGGAGAAAAAGGCAAGAGGGATACAGAAAGATGCAAGAGAGGTAAAGAAAGAAACAAAAGAGGTGAAGAAAGAAGCAACAGAGGTGCATAAAGAGGCAACAGGGGTGAAGAAAGAGGGAAGAGGGGTTGAGAAAGAGGCACAGGGGTGCAGAAAGAAGCAAGAGAGCTGCCGAAAGAAACAAAAGGAGTGAAGAAAGAAGGCACAGAGGTGCAGAAAGAGGGAAGATGTTTGTGAAAGAGGCACAAGGGGTGCGGAAAGAAGCAAGAGGGGTGCAGAAAGAAGCAAGAGAGGTGCAGAAAGAAACAAAAGAAGTACAGAAATAAGGAACAGAGGTGCAGAAAGAGGCAAGAGGGGTGCAGAAAGAGGCACAAGGGGTGCATAAAGAAGCAAGAAAGGTGCAGAAAGAATCAAAAGAAGTGCAGAAAGAAGCAACAGAGGTGTAGAAAGAGACGAGAGGGCAGCAGAAAGAGGGAAGAGGGGTGCCAAAAGAGGCACAAGGGTTGCAGAAAGAAGAGACAGAGGTGCAAAAAGAGGCAAGAGAAGTGCAGAAAGAAGTAACAGAGAAGCAGAAAGGGGGAAAAGGGGTGCTGAAAGAGGCACAAGGGTAAAGAAAGAAGCAAGAGAGGTGCAGAAAGAAACAAAAGAAGTGCAGAAAGAAGGAACAGAGGTGCAGAAAGAGGCAAGAGGAGTGCAGAAAGAGAAGAGGGGTGCAGAAAGAGGCACAAGAGGTGCAGAAAGAAGCAAGCAAGGTACAGAAAGACTCAAGATAAGTGCAGAAAAAAAGCAATAGAGATGCAGAAAGAGGGAAGAGGGGTGGAGAAAGAAGCAGAGAAGTGCAGAAAGAAACAACAGACATGTAAAAAGAAGGAACAGAGTTGCAGAAAGAGGCAAGAGGGGTGCAGAAAGAGGACAGAGGGGTGTGAAAGAGGCACGAGGAGTGCGGAAAGAAGCAAGAGAAGCACAGAGAGAAGGAGCAGAGGTGCAGAAAGAGACAAAAGGAATGCATAAAGAGGCACAAGGGTTGCATAAAGAAGCAAAAAAGTTACAGAAAGAAACAAAAAAAGTGCAGAAAGAAGCAACAGAGGTGCAGAAAGAGACAAGAGGGCAGCAGAAAGAGGGAAGAGGGGTGCAGAAAGAGGCACAAGGGTTGCAGAAGGAAGGGACAGAGTTGCAGAAAGAGGCAAGAGAAGTGCAGAAAGAAGCAACAGAGAAACAGAAAGGGGACGGAGGGGTGGAGCAAGAGGCAAGATGGGTGCAGAAAGAAGCAAGAGAAGTGCAGAAAGGAACAAAAGAAGTAAAGAAAGAAGCAACAGAGGTGCAGAAAGTTACGGCTAAGGTCTCCCATTTAACCTCGGAAGTCAGTGATCTACAATACCGGGTGGCAGCTGCCGAAGAGGTTAACACCCAAACTGTTAATCTGGTTAAAACCCACGATTCACAGATGACTCAGATACAATTTAAAATCGAAGACCTTGAAAACAGGCAGCGGCGCCAGAACCTTAGAATTTTTGGGATTCCCGAAGGGAGAGAAGGTTCTGATCCACGGGCATTTATTGTTAGCTTACTACAAAAGGCATTTCCTGATCTACATGACTGGGATTTGGATACACAAGTTCAGAGGGCACATAGACTGCCACAGTTTTTGCCGCAGGGGAATAGAGCTAGAACTAACTTTGCCAGACCTTTTCTTGTATTCAATGGTAATTTTTTGCTTCGGCAGGCAATCTTTTTCAAGGCTAGGCCTTCAGCCCCTGTTGTGGTTGATTCTATGTCAATTTTTGTACGATCCGATCTTTGTAAATCTACTATGGACAGGAGGTGGCAGCTTCGTCAAATGATGGATCCGCTTAAAGCTATTTGCACACAGGTTTTTTTACAAGAGCCTGCGCGCCTAAAGGTCATTAAGGATGGCTGTACTCACTTTTTTTTTAATGATCAGGAGGCTAAGAAGGCGCTTTGTAAGTGGCAACCCAGCTCTAAAGTTTGATTTGTATAAATACTTGATGTTTGAATAGCAATAGGGCAAACTTATATTTAACTAACTACTTCTCATACTTTTTGCCTTTGGTATTGGCCTCACTCTATCTGTTTTGGGGGTTTTGCTCTAATTTATGGCTCTTTTTGGTTATTACATCTTTGACCTAATGTTTTTTTTTACTAGGTGCGTAGTGGCTGGTTCAGGGGGACTCCGGGATGGGGTGGTTGGGCATCTTCCATATGCTGTCAGTTTATGACAGTTAGAAGGGGGTGATTCCTTTTCCAGGACACATGGCGGGGGGTTTGTAGCTGTGGGTGGGGCGGTCAGGGGGAGTAGGGTGGGTGGGGTGGGGGTGGGATTAAAGGGCCACGGTGTAGATAAAAAGCACAGAAGGAATTGGAAAAAAGGAGCGAGAATTTGTTTACTGATAAAGTACTTTATTTTTTTTTGGTTTCTTGCTGTGGATAGATACTGACTTGCTTTTGGTTAACTTGCATAATGTCTGGGGTTAAATTTATGAGCTGGAACATTTCTGGGCTTAACCAAGCCGTCAAGAGGCGGCTGGTAGCCGAAGAACTTAAGGTATTTAAACCGCATATAGTGGGTCTTGCGGAAACGCATCTGGCTTTTAAGGACAGGGCTCTCTTTAAGCAACTTGGTTTTGATCTGATTGTTTGCTCGTCGCAGCAAGCTTCGATTCGTGGGGTCGCCTTGTTGAAATCCAAACATATTACTGCCATGGTTTTACGTACACAGGCCGATCCTAGGGGAAGATGGGCGATTGCCCAGCTCCTAATTTCAGGACATAAGGTGACTGTCTGTATTGTTTACGGCCCCAATGATGATTGCCCTGAGGTTATTTCTTTCTTATGCTCAGAATTACTGGAGTGGGCCGGGAATCTCATTGTATTGGGCGACTTTAACTGCATCTTAGATAAGCAAATTGACACTACAAACACCACAGGGAGACCCTGTATGGTTAAGGTGAGGGCGGCTATTTTAGATTTATTACACATACATCGACTGGAGGACGTCTGGAGAAAACTTTTTCCGTCACATCCAGGGTACACTTATTTCTCACATCCTCACAAACAATATTCAAGAATAGACATGTTTTTTGTTAATTACGATTTAGTGGACAAATCTTCTATGCTGGTGTGTCCAAAGATAACGTCGGATCACAATCCCATATTACTTACAGCTTACTTTTCTTCAATAGAGAAGCAACAAACTAGGGGATTTTCATTTCCCAGACATCTTCTAAGTAATCCCGATTTCATAACTTATATGCAAATAACGCTGAAGGATTATATTAAAAATAATTTACATACTGCATCTTTGGCTATAGTTTGGGATTGTTTAAAAGCATATGCGAGAGGGGCTACACTTCAATATATTGTTAAACAGAACCGGATCAATATAAGTCAAGAAGAAAACGAGCACCGTCAATGTTTGGATTTAGAGCAACAACATGCTCGAGCAATTGCTTTGAAGGATGCTGGTGAAGTTTTAATTTACTTGCAGCTTATTAATTCGAGGGCTAAGCTTAGTAGAAGGCTAAAGGATAAAGCTGCAAGTAACTTTCTAAAATATAAGACAAAACAGTATGAGTATAGCGAACGGGTGGGACGGGTGTTGGCCTATCAGCTTGCTGATCAGAGGTCTGGGTCTCATATTAAACATATTAAAGGGTCTGACGGCTGTATTTATTCTAAAACTCAGGATATTTTGGAGCAATTTAGGATATTTTATGTAAACTTGTATAGGGGGCCGGCTAGTTTCGACCAGCAAGCTGCTGTAGATTATATTCAAGAAAGTGAACTGCCAGCTTTGGATTCATCTCAAAGTGCGGTGTTGGATAGAGAGGCCGATTTGTTAGAGATTAACACAGCAATTAGCGCACTGCCTTCTGGTAAGGCGGTTGGAGAGAATACTATCCCGCTAGAGTTCTATAAAGTTTTTAGGAATATTCTGTCGCCTGTCTTACTTGAAGTAGTTAATTTAATACTACAAGGTGGGGACGCACCTCCCTCTTGGAATGTAACAAATATTATCGTTTTTCCTAAAAAGGGGAAATCAGTTGAGGACATCAGTTCGTATCGTCCGATTTCTTTGATTAATGCGGACGCAAAAATCTTTTCTAAGCTTCTGGCTTCACGACTTGCTCCCTTGATCCATTTTCTAGTATCTGAACAACAGCATGGCTTCGTCCCAGGTAGGGATACTGCAGCACATATAAATACTGCAATTGCTGCATTCGATGTTGCCGACCATCTGGATCAACGGATTGGGATGTTGATGTTGGACGCCGAGAAGGCCTTCGACCGAGTAGCCTGGGGGTCTCTATGGGAAACCATGGGGTCCCTGGGTCTCGGCCGGAGGTTTATCTCGGCGGTACAGAGGTTATACTTCAACCCAACTGCAGCCATTAGGATTAATGGCTCGGTATCCACCCGTTTTAGGATTCAGAGAGGTACTAGGCAGGGGTGCCCATTATCCCCTTTATTATTTGCTCTTTATATTGAGCCTTTTATTAGGCACCTGCTTCATAACGATTCTATTCCTTCAGTTTTTTTAACGGTATGTCTCTGAAATTAACAGCGTATGCTGATGACATTGCAATCTTCTCCACTAGACCTCTGGTGGCGATGACAGCTATAACTCAAGAGGCATTTTCTTTTGGTTCTTTTTCCGGTTATAAGCTTAATATAAATAAGACCCAGTCAATTCTAAATTTTACACCCGTATCCGCTCCGCCCTCACTGGGTATTACCAGAACAGCTACTTATTTAGGAGTTTGCCTCAGCTGCTGTACGGGCGATCTTATCGCATTGAATTATGAGCCAATGCTTAAAAAGGTCGCTGCTGATCTACGTCGGTGGAATAAATTACCCCTCACCATTATTGGTAGATGTAACGTAGTTAAAATGAATATACTACCAAAGTTTTTATATTTGTTTCGCACCATACCCCTTAGAGTTCCTTTATCTTTTTTAAGCGGCTGGATAGTGTCATTGGTAGTTATATCTGGGGGTATCGTCGGGCAAGGAGAGCCCTAAGGTACATTAAGCTAACCTATGAACATGGTGGTTTTAAACTTCCAGATTTTAAAGCTTACTTTTGGGCTGCTTTTGTGAATCGGATCCAGTGTTTACTTAAGGGATCTGAGGTAGAGAAACCCTGGTTTGCGTATCAACTAGCCTGTGGTCCCGCTACGGGTTTAAGTTACAAGAAATGACCGACCCGAATTACTTTAAAAGAGTGCGATTCAAGATTATCAGACATATTACTCTCATTTGGCAAGATATTAGGAAAACTTATAATCTACCTGATTTGCATGAATTTGTCACTTTATGGGGCAACCCGGGTCTACCTGGCATATTTTCGGACTCCGTGGGGAAAATGTGGCAACAGCGTGGTATAATACATCTTGGGCAGCTATATGATGAGCATGGTTTTAGTTCCTTTTTATCCCTTCAAAATGAACACGGGATAACTCATAAATCATTTTTTAAATATTTGCAAATTCGGAATTTCTTTCTTCAAGGGAAAGGGTTGTTAATTCTGCCCCTCACAACAGAAGTTCTACGGGCTATCTATACGATTTCAGGGCGGGGGTGCATAGGGAAAGTGTACCAAAGATTTTTAGCCGCTGCGGCTGATGACGGCTTACAGATTGTAGCTAAACTTAATCAGACTTTTGTTGTGGATATTACTTTGGAGGAGGTTTTGGAATCATTGGCCTTAATCAACACCGCGGTTACCTCAATCAATTTGAAACTGCAACACTATCGCGTTATGTTTATGTTGTATTATACTCCCAGGGTTATCTCAAAATGGGTTGGGTCCCATGGTTCATCTAACACACATTGTCCCAAATGTAATGAATTTGCTGCTGATCTGCGACATATGTTTGTTACGTGCCCAAATTTAAGTATTTTTTGGTGCAAGATCACTCTAGAGTTGAGCAATCTTTTTGGGAAGGATACTCAACTTACAGAAAAGGAAATGTTATTGGGGACAGTTTCAGATTCGGGCAATGTATCCAAATATTTAGTTTCAATTTTTATTGCTTGTGCCCGATTGTGTATTGCCAGGGTTTGGATTGAAACAAGGAGTCCCAAAATATCAGAATTTTGGTTGTTATTGAGGGGGGTCTATGAAATGGAATTCGCTTTAGCAAAGTCCAGGGGCCGACCCTCACTGGTTAAATTTGAGAGGGTTTGGTCTAGCCTGCGGTGGGACTAGCTGATCTTGCAGCATTACCGTTTTATCATTGTTTTGCTAATTTCAAAGTGAATTTTGTGTTTGTATCTATTTGTAAAAGTCTCGACCTTGTTTTTTTTTTGATATTCTATTTTATGCTTTTCTCTGTGCTTTATTTCAGACAATGGTTTGTGACTTGATTTTGTGGCTAATAAAATTAAAAAAAAAAAAAAAAAAAAAAAAAGAAGCAACAGAGGTGCAGAAAGAAGCAAGAGGAGTGCAGAAAGAGGTAAGTGGGGTGCATAAAGAGGCACGAGGGTGCAGACAGAAGCAAGAGAAGTACAGAAAGAAGCAAGAGAAGTGCATAAAGAAGCAACAGAGATGCAGAAAGGGGTAAGTATGGAGGAGAAAAAGGCAAGAGGGATACAGAAAGAAGCAAGAGAGGTGCAGAAAGAAAGAAAAGAAGTGCAGAAAGAAGCAACAGAGGTGCATAAAGAGGCAACAGGGGTGAAGAAAGAAGGAAGTGGGATGGAGAAAGAGGCACAGGGGTGCACAAAGAAGCAAGAGAGCTGCAGAAAGAAACAAAAGGAGTGAAGAAAGAAGGCACAGAGGTGCACATAGAGGCAAGAGGGGTGCAGAAAGAGGGAAGATGTATGTGAAAGAGGCACGAGGGTTGTGGAAAGAAGCAAGAGGGGTGCAGAAAGAAACAAAAGAAGTGCAGAAATAAGGAATAGAGGTGCAGAAAGAGGCAAGAGGGGTGCATAAAGAGGCACAAGGGGTGCAGAAAGAAGCAAGAAAGGTGCAGAAAGAAACAAAAGAAGTGCAGAAAGAAGCAACAGAAGTGCAGAAAGAGACGAGAAGGTAGCAGAAAGAGGGAAGAGGGGTGCAGAAAGAGGCACAAGGGTTGCAGAAAGAAGGGACAGAGGTGCAGAAAGAGGCAAGAGAATTGCAGAAAGAAGCAACAGAGATGCAGAAAGGGGGAAAAGGGGTGCTGAAAGAGGCACAAGAGTAAAGAAAGTTGCAAGAGAGGTGCAGAAAGAAACAAAAGAAGTGCAGAAAGAAGGAACAGAGGTGCAGAAAGAGGCACGAGGGGTGCAGAAAGAAGCAAGAGAGGTGCAGAAAGAAGCAAGCG
The DNA here is from genome assembly GCA_963921515.1 of Calotriton arnoldi. NCBI lineage: Eukaryota > Metazoa > Chordata > Amphibia > Caudata > Salamandridae > Calotriton > Calotriton arnoldi. The sequence continues at coordinate 33,428 of CAWUFW010021983.1, read as the reverse complement.
CAGTGCATATAGAAGCAACGGAGATGCAGAAAGGGGGAAGTGGGAAGTGGGGAGGAGAAAAAGGCAAGAGGGATACAGAAAGAAGCGAGAGGTGCAGAAAGAAACAAAAGAAGTGCAGAAAGAAGGAACAGAGGTACAGAAAGAGGCAAGAGGGGTGCAGAAAGAGGGAAGAGGGGTGTGAACGAGGCACAAGGGGTGCGGAAAGAAGCAAGAGAAGTACAGAAAGAAACAAAAGAAGTGCAGGAAGAAGGAACAGAGGTGCAGAAAGAGACAAGAGGAATGCAGAAAGAGGGAAGAGGGGTGCAGAAAGAGGCACAAGGGTTGCAGAAAGAAGGGACAGAGGTGCAGAAAGAGGCAAGAGAAGTGCAGAAAGAAGAAACAGAGATGCAAAAAGGGGAAGGAGGGGTGGAAAAAGAGGCAAAAGGGGCACAGAAAGAAGAAAAGAGGTGCAGAAAGAAACATAAGAAGTGCAGAAATAAGCAAGAGCGGTGCAGAAAGAGGCAAGAGGAGTGCAGAAAGAGAGAAGAGGGGTGCAGAAAGAGGCATGAGGGATGCAGAAAGAAGCAAGAGAGGTGCTGAAAGAAGCAAGAGAAGTGCATAAAGAAGCAACATAGATGCAGAAAGGGGGAAGTGGGGAGGAGAAAGAGGCAAGAGGGATACAGAAAGAAGCAAGAGAGTTGCAGAAAGAAACAAACTGATGTCCAGAAAGAAGGAACAGAGGTGCAGAAATAAGCAAGAGAAATGCAGAAAGAAGCAACAGAGGTGCAGAAAGAGGGATGAGGGGTGGAAAAAGAGGCAAGAAAAGTTCAGGAAGAAGCAACAGAGTTGCAAAAAGGGGGAACAGGTGTGGAGAAAGTGGTGAGAGGGGTGCAGAAAGAAGCAAGAGAGCTTAAGAAAGAAACAAAAGAAGAGCAGAAAGACGGAACTGGTTGCAGAAAGAGGCAAGAGGGGTGCCGAAACAGGGAAGAGGGGTGCAGAAAGAAGCACAAGTGTTGCAGAAAGAAGCAAGAGAGGTGCAGAAAGAAGCAAGAGTAGTGCAGAAAGAAGCAACAGAGGTGCAGAAAGTGGCAAGAGGGGTGCAAATAGAGGAAGAGGGGTGCAGAAAGAGGCATGAGGGTGCAGAAATTAGCAAGAGATGTGCAGAAAGAAACATAAAAAGTGCAGAAAGAAGGAACAGAGGTGCAGAAAGAAGCAACATGGGTGAAGAAAGAGGGAAGAGGGTTGCAGAAAGTGGCAAAAGGGGTGCAGAAAAAATCGAGAGGTGCAGAAATTAGCAAGAGATGTGCAGAAAGAAACAAAAGAAGTGCAGAAAGAAGGAGCAGAGGTGCAGAAGGAGGCAAGAGGGGGGCAGAAAAAAACAAAAGATGTGCAGAAAGAAGCAACAAAGGTGAACAAAGAGGCAAGAGGAGTGCAGAAAGAGGGAAGTGAGGTGCAGAGAGAGGCACGAGGGGTGCAGAAAGAACCAAGAGAGGTGCAGAAAGAAGCAAGAGTAGAGCATAAAGAAGCAACAGAGGTGCAGAAAGGGGGCAGTGGGGTGGAGAAAGAGGCAAGAGGGATACAGAAAGAAACAAGAGAGGTGCAGAAAGAAACAAAAGAAGAGCAGAAAGAAGGAACAGAGATGCAGAAAGAGGCAATAGGGGTGCAGAAAGAAGGAAGAGGGGTGTGAAAGAGGCACGAGGGGTACAGAAAGAAGCAAGAGTGTGCAGAAAGATGCAAGAAAGGTGCAGAAAGAAACAAAAGAAGTGCATAAAGAAGGAACAGAGGTGCATAAAGAGGCAAGAGGAGTGCAAAAAGTGGGAAGAGGTGTGCAGCAAAAGGCACGAGGGGTACAGAAAGAAGCATGAGAGGTGCAGAAAGAAACAAAAGAAGTGCAGAAAGAAGCAACATAGTTGCAGAAAGAAACAAGAGGGGAGTAGAAAGAGGGAAGAGGGGTGCAGAAAGTGGCACAAGGGTTGCAGAAAGAAGGGACAGAGGTGTGGAAAGAAGCAAGAGAAGTGCAGAAAGAAGCAACAGAGGTTCAGAAAGAGGGATGAGGGGTGGAGAAAGAGGCAAGAGAAGTGCAGATAGAAGCAACAGCGATGCAAAAAGGGGTAACAGGGGTGGAGAAAGTGGCAAGAGGGGTGCAGAAAGAAGCAAGAGAGGTGCAGAAAGAAACAAAAGAAGGTCCAGAAAGAAGGAACAAGGGTGCAGAAAGAAGCAAGAGGGGTGCAGAAAGAGGGAAGAGGGGTGCAGAAAGAGGCACAAGAGGTGCAGAAAGAAGCAAGAGAGGTGCAGAAAGAAGCAAGAGTAGTGCAGAAAGAAGCAAGAGTAGTGCAGAAAGAAGCAACAAAGGTGCGGAAAGAGTCAAGAGGGGTGCAGAAAGAGGGAAGTGGGATGGAGAAAGAGGAAAGAGAAGTGCAGAAAGAAGCAACAGAGATTCAAAAAGGGGTAACAGGGGTGGAGAAAGAGGCAAGAGGGATATAGAAAGAAACAAAAGAGGTGCAGAAAGAAACAAAAGAAGTGCAGAAAGAAGGAACAGAGGTGCAGAAAGAGGAAAGAGGGGTGCAGAAAGAGGAAAGAGGGGTGTGAAAGTGGCACGAGGGGTGCGGAAAGAAGCAAGAGGGGTGCAGAAAGAAGCAAGACAGGTACAGAAAGAAACAAAAGAAGTGCAGAAAGAAGGAACAGAGGTGCAGAAAGAGGCAAGAGGAATGCAGAAAGAAGGAAGAGAAGTGCAGAAAGAAGCAACAGAGATGCAGAAAGGGGGTAGAGGGGTGCAGAAATAGGCACGCAGGGTGCAGAAAGAAGTAATAGAGGTGCATAAAGAAACAAAAGAAGGCCAGAAAGAAGGAACAGAGGTGCAGAAAGAAGCAAGAGGGGTGCACAAAGAGGGAAGAGGGGTGCAGAAATAAGCATGAGTGGTACAGAACGAAGCAAGAGAGGTGCAGAAAGAAGCAAAAGAAGTGCAGAAAGAAGCAACATAGGTACAGAAAGAAACAAGAGGGGAGCAGAAAGAGGGAAGAGTAGTGCAGAAAGAGGCACAAGGGTTTCAGAAAGAAGGGACAGAGGTGAGAAAGAAGCAAGAGAAGTGTAGAAAGAAGCAACAGTATTTCAGAAAGAGGGATGAGGGGTGGAGAAAGAGGCAAGAGAAGTGCAGATAGAAGCAACAGCGATGCAAAAAAGGGTAACAGGGGTGGAGAAAGTGGCAAGAGGGGTGCAGAAAGAAGCAAGAGAGGTGCAGAAAGAAACAAAAGAAGGTTCAGAAAGAAGGAACAGAGGTGCAGAAAGAAGCAAGAGCGGTGCAGAAAGAGGGAAGAGGGGTGCAGAAAGAAGCACGAACGGTGCAGAAAGAAGCAAGAGAGGTGCAGAAAGAAGCAAGAGTAGCGCAGAAAGAAGCACGAGTAGTGCAGAAAGAAGCAACAAAGGTGCAGAAAGAGTCAAGAGGGGTGCAAAAAGAGGGAAGAGGGGTGGAGAAAGAGGAAAGAGATGTGCAGAAAGAAGCAACAGAGATGCAAAAAGGGGTAACAGGGGTGGAGAAAGAGGCAAGAGGGATACAGAAAGAAACAAGAGAGGTGCAGAAAGAAACAAAAGAAGTGCAGAAAGAAGGAACAGAGATGCACAAAGAGGCAAGAGGGGTGTGAAAGTGGCACGAGGGGTGCGGAAAGAAGCAAGAGGGGTGCAGAAAGAAGCAAGACAGGTACAGAAAGAAACAAAAGAAGTGCAGAAAGAAGGAACAGAGGTGCAGAAAGAGGCAAGAGGAATGCAGAAAGAGGGAAGAGGGGTGCAGAAAGAGGCACAAGGAGTGCAGAATGAAGCAAGAAAGGTGCAGAAAGAAACAAAAGAAGTGCAGAAACAAGCAACAGAGGTGCAGAAAGAGGCGAGAGGGCAGCAGAAAGAGGGAAGAGTGGTGCAGAAAGAGGCACAAGGGTTGCAGAAAGAAGGGACAGAGGTGCAGAAAGAGGCAAGAGAAGTGCAGAAAGAAGCAACAGAGATGCAGAAAGGGGGAAGAGGGGTGCAGAAATAGGCACGAGGGGTGCAGAAAGCAGAAAGAGAGGTGCAAAAAGAAGCAAGAGAAGTGCAGAAAGAAGCAACAGAGGTTCAGAAAGAGGGATGAGGGGTGGAGAAAGAGGCAAGAGAAGTGCAGATAGAAGCAACAGCGATGCAAAAAGGGGTAACAGGAGTGGAGAAAGTGGCAAGAGGGGTGCAAAAAAGAAGGAAGAGATGGGGAAGACAGAAACAAAAGAAGATCCAGAAAGAACGAACAGAGGTGCAGAAAGAAGCAAGAGGGGTGCAGAAAGAGGGAAGAGGGGTGCAGAAAGAAGCACGAGTGGTGCAGAAAGAAGCAAGAGAGGTGCAGAAAGAAGCAAGAGTAGGTTCAGAAAGAAGCAAGAGTAGTGCAGAAAGAAGCAACAAAGGTACAGAAAGAGTCAAGAGAGGTGCAAAAAGAGGGAAGAGGGGTGAAGAAAGAGGAAAGAGAAGTGCAGAAAGAAGCAACAGAGATGCAAAAAGGTGTAACAGGGGTGGAGAAAGAGGCAAGAGTGATACAGAAAGAAACAAGAGAGGTGCAGAAAGAAACAAAAGAAGTGCAGAAAGAAGGAACAGGGGTGCAGAAAGAGGCAAGAGGAGTGCAGAAAGAAGAAAGAGGGGTGTGAAAGTGGCACGAGGGGTGCGGAAATAAGCAAGAGGGGTACAGAAAGAAGCAAGACAGGTACAGAAAGAAACAAAAGAAGTGCAGAAAGAAGGAACAGGTGTGCAGAAAGAGGCAAGAGGAATGCAGAAAGAGGGAAGAGGGGTGCAGAAAGAGGCACAAGGGTTGCAGAAAGAAGGAACAAAGGTGCAGAAAGAAGCATGAGGGGTGCAGAAAGAGGGAAGAGGGGTGCAGAAAGAAGCAAGAGAGGTGCAAAAAGAAGCAAGAGTAGTGCAGAAAGAAGCAACAAAAGTGCAGAAAGAGGCAAGAGGGGTGCAAAAAGAGGGAGGAGGGGTGCAGAAAGAAGCACGAGTGGTGCAGAAAGAAGCAAGAGATGTGCAAAAAGAAACAAAAGAAGTGCAGAAAGAAGGAACAGAGATGCAGAAAGAGGCCACAGGGGTGAAGAATGAGGGAAGAGGGTTTTAGAAAAAGGCAAGGGAGTACAGAAAGAAGCAAGAGACCTGTAGAAAGAAACACAAGAAGTGCAGAAAGAAGGAACAGAGGTGTAGAAAGAGGCAAGAGGGGTACAGAAATAAGGAAGAGGGGTGCAGAAAGAGGGATAAGCGTTGCAGAAAGAAGTGAGAGGTGCAGAAAGAAACAAAAGAAATGCAGAAAGAAGGAACACAGGTTCAGAAAGAGGCAAGAGGGGTGCGGGAAGAGGGGTGTGAAAGAGGCACTAGGGGTGCAGAAAGAAGGAAGAAGGGTGCAGAAAGAAGCAACAGATGTGCAGAAAGAGGGAAGAAGGGTGGAGAAAGAGACAAGAGAGGTGCAGAAAGAAGCAACAGAGGTTCAGAATGAGGGAAGAGGAGTGGAGAAAGAGGCAAGACAGGTACAGAAAGAAACAAAAGAATTGCAGAAAGAAGGAACAGAGATGCAGAAAGAGGCAAGAGGAATGCAGAAAGAGGGAAGAGGGATGCAGAAAGAGGCACAAGGGGTGCAGAAACAAGCAAACAAGGCACAGAAAGACGCAAGATAAGTGCAGAAAAAAGCAACAGAGATGCATAAAGAGGGAAGCGGGGTGGAGAAAGAGGCAAGAGAAATGCAGGAAGAAGCAAGAGACATGCAGAAATGGGGAAGAGGGGTGGAGAAAGAGGCAAGAAGTGTGCAGAAAGAAGGAAGAGAGGTGCAGAAAGAAACAAAAGAAGTGCAGAAAGAAGGAACAGAGGTGCAGAAAGAGGCAACTGAGGTGCAGAAAGAGGCAAAAGAGGTGCAGAAAGTAGAAGAGATGTGCAGAAAGAGGCAAGAGAATTGCAGAAAATAAAAGAAAGGTGCAGAAAGAAGCAACAGAAATGCAGAAAGAGGCAAGAGAGGCTCAGAAAGGAAAAAGAGTGGCTTGCACACCATTAGTACCAATTTATCACCCAGATTTAGCAATAAGTAACAGACGACCATTCTAGGTTTGCAAAGGACCTTCCACCGAGCCGTAACACTTGTCGCTGCATTTTTAGTAACATTTGAGCCTTTTGAGCTGGAAACAAGACTTTTTTTGTTCAAATCTGCAGAGTAGGCTGCAGATGATGGATTATGTGGCTAATGCGGAAAATGTATAATTGTGCGAAAGTCGGTGCAGCCAAACAGTCGCATAATTCCGGTGGCCCTGCTAATATCTCTGACTAGGTCCAGAAGTGCTCCTGAGTGGTTCCTTCTTTTTTTTGTCTCATTGAGTTTATAGTTTAGCTTCTATGGAAATGAGGAAGACTAAACCTGACGTTACCACTCCACAACACAAACTACCATACCACATAATTACTCTCCATAACACATAATCCTGCTCTACATAATTCCTAAACACTAAATACTACATACTTTCTATCCACATAATTTCACTGCACAACATACCACATAATTCCACTACACACAACATACATCCACTCCACTCCAAAAAACATTAGTAAAAAACTTTTACATTTACAATGCCAATAGCTCTAACTCTCGCAAATGTGAAACCTATTACATTGCAAATGCTTCTTTAACTAGTAGTCGCGTTTCCAGAGTGGTGGAGAAAGAGGGCTGGGCCTACAACCAGCGCTCAGGAATTCCGCTGCTTAGGACTTACAGGAGGTACCAGGAGGGCTTCTTGGCCCCCAAAGTCCCTGAGGCGTAAAGCGGACTTCATCCCCCAACCAGTACCATGCTAGGAGGCGCATTTGCAGAGTGGTGGAGAAAGGGGGGGCTGTGGCCTCCGAAGACTTCTTAGCACTCCCACTGTGTGGGACTTAGTGGAGGTAACGGGAGGGGTAGTTGGACCTCAAGGACAACCTTGGGGGCCAATTACCCCTCCTATTATCTCCAGTAAGTCCCACACAGCAGCATTGTTATGATCTCATGGCAGGCCAGGTCCCCTTTCCCCACCACTCTGCAAACGCTCTCCCTGGCATGCTCTTGGATGGGGATTAAAGTCCATTTTGCCGCTGGGGGTCCTTAGGAGGCAACTAGCCTACCTGATACCTCCAGTATGCCCCAGATAGTGGGATTGCTGATAGGTGGACACAGGCCATGCCCCCTTTGTCCACCACTCTGCAAACGTAGCTCCTGGCACGCTCTTGGTTGGGGATGAAGTCCCCATGCCTCCTGATGGTCCCTTGGGGCCAACTAGCCCACCAGGTACCTTCAGTAAGCCCCACAGAGCTGGATCACTGAGAGTGGTCCGAGGCCATGCCCCCTTTTTACACCACTCTGCAAAAATGCCTCCTGGTGCACTGCTGCTCTGGGGATGAAGTCCACTTCAGTCCTGAGGTCCTCAGGTCTCAAGAGGATCTCATCGCCCCACCAGCAGTGCACCAAGAGGCGCGTTTGCAGAGTGGTGTAAAAAGGGATGTGGCCTCGTACCACCTCTCAGCAATCCCACTGTGTGGGGCTTACTGGAGGTAAAAGATGGACTAATTGGCCCCTAAGGGCCCTCACCATCAAAGGGGACTTCATCCCCCAACCCATATCGTGCGTGGAGGCATGTTTGCACAGTCGTGCAGAGAGGGGGCAGGGCCTCAGTGAGTTGCGGCCTCCTTTTCTTTCCCTATTTTAGGAAGGGGGCTGTGTGGCCCCCCTTCCCTTGATCCTTTTTGGGCCCAGGGGACCCCATCCCCCAGGTCCTGTCCCATTTTTTCTTCATTTAAAATAAAACAGTAGGGGGGCCGCGCGGTCCCCCTCCCTTGGTTGATTTCTGCCCCGGGGACCCCATCCCCCAGGGCTGGACCATTTTTTAAATTATTTTTTTAAGGAAGGGGGATGCATGGCCCCCCTTCCCTGGACCATTTTTGGGCCCGGGGACCCCATCCCCTGGCCCTGGCCATTTTTTATATCATTAAAACATAGTGAGGGTGCCCCCCTCCCCCAGGCTACTTTTGGCCCCGGGGACCCCATCCCCCAGGGCTTGGCCAACTATTTTTAATTTTTATTTTTGGGGAGGGGGGCCACGTGGCCCCCCTCCCCAGGCTGATTTTGGCCCCGGGAATCCCATCCCCCGGGGCCAAACCATTCCTTTTTTTTTTTTTTTTAAAGGGAGGTGGCCGAGTGTCCCCCCTCCCCGGGCCACTTTTGGCCCTGGGGACCCCATCCCTGGGGCCGGCCCTCACATTGGGGACCACAGGGGGAGGCCCAACGCCCTTGCGGTCCCAGCCGGCTCCCCGCCTCTAGCGGGAGCCGGCATTGCTTTTGGGAAAAGGGAGCTGCTGACATGCAGCTCCATGTCTTTGCCTCTTGGAAGCGAGAAATCTCGCTTCCAAGAGGCAAAAGCAGTGTTTGCTATGGCAGTGCGAGAACCGTGCTCTCGCCCTGCCATAGCAAACGGCAATGTCCAAGGGGTGGGCACCCCGGGACATTGCAGGAGCTGGCCCTGGGGGATGGCGGTCCCCAGGACTATCTAGGGCTCCAGGAGGGGGGCCACGCAGCCCCCCTCCCAACTGATTAAAGGTGGTGGTCCCTGGGTCAGTGTGGGGGGGCTCGAGCCCCCCACACTTTGTTTTTGAAAGTAGTCCCGGGAAAGTTGCAGTCCCCGGGGCTGCGGTGGGGCTGCGTGGCCCCCGCATTTAAATCATGTAGCCCCGGGGAGGTGGTGGTCCCTGAGGCTTGGGGGGCCCGCCAGGCCCCCACCCAAAATAATTTCAAACCCCATGGAGGTGGCAGTTCCCGGGGTTTGGGTGGCCAGTGAGGCCCCCCCGCCCTAAAATGATTAAATGCCCTGGGGAGGTGTTGGTCCCCGGAGCTGTGGGGGTCCCGTGGGCCCCTGCATATAATTACCTTATTGCTTCAGGGACCTGGCCCACCCGGGGGCTCAAAGAAATGAAGCGCGGGAGCCTGCCCTTCGTTTATTTTTTTTAAAAAATCACCCGGATTCGCGCACCCTGTGCAAATTTGGCCAACAATATTTTCCCAAAATTATTTTTTGGGCCCTGGGGATCCCTGTGTGACCCCGTAAGCAGGCCTAGTGGGTCAGGGTGTTTCTACCCTGCCCACTTTTCTTGTTTTTTATCCTTTTTTTACTGTTGCTTGTGACTCGGTTTTACTGAGTCACAAGATGGATGTCAACACTTCCTGGTTTGGAGTGTTGACAGCCAATCAGAATGAAGCTCATGCTCGGGAAGGTTCGCAAATCCTCCTCACCCTCAGATATTGATATTTTTATTTTTTAATTTCTCAGCAACTACTGTACGGATTTACACCATTTAAAAAAAGCATGCTTTCTGAACCAAGAGCTACTTTTTTGCCAAATTTGGTGTAATTCCGTTCAGTAGTTCGGGCTGTAGCCGTGTCTAAATTTCCTATGAAAATGAACATGGCGGAAACGCGTTTTGGGACCCCCCTTTTTCTCGGCCCCCACTTGATGAATCACCACGAAACTTCCAAGACAGGACCTGACCTGAGTGAACCATTAGTTTTCAAAAATTTCCCAAAGATTCATCAAACGGCGCCAAAGATATTGGCAAAAGCAAAAAACGCTTTTTGAATAGAAACAAGGTCCTAACTATAACTACCTACTCGCAACCGCCAGTAGGTAATATCAAACAATTCCAAAGTTATAGCCAAGGCAAAAAAAGAATTTCTACGTAAACTAGGTCCTAACAATAACCACCTACTGGACAATAACCACCTATTGGTGATTACCAGTAGCTAATATATATATATATATATATATATATTATCTACTGGCGGTCGCCAGTAGATAGTTATAGTTAGGACCTATTTTCCATAGGAAATCCGCAACATTCTATTTGAAATAACGTTGGCGCCGGTTGACAAATCTTCGCGAAAGTTTCCAACTTGTTTGGGCGCTCCGGTCCGCTCCTATCCTGAAAGTCTCGGGGTGATTCGTCAAGCGGGGGCCGAGAAAAAAGAGGGGTCCCAAAACGTGTTTTCCCCATTCATTTTTCCATAGGAACCTTTAGTCGCAGCTACAGCCCGAACTGCTGAACGGAATTACACCAAATTTGGTAAAGAGGTAGCCCTTGGTTCAGTGTCATGCCTTTTGCTTAAATGGTGTAAATCCGTTCAGTAGTTCCTGAGAAAATCAAAAGTAAAATCACATATATATCTGGGCGGAGCCTAACCACACATGTCATCGTGAGATCTGATTGGCTGTCAGCACTTCATCCTGGAATTGCTGGCAGCCATCTTGGGACCAATATAAATGATAGTACCCCATTGAAATGCATTATAGTGAATCAAAGATTTTGAGGGTTACCAAAAGGAGAACTATAAAGGGTGATAACAGACTTTAGTTACATTAAAATTCATTTTTGATGGTACCATACTAATTTCAGGAATTGTGGTGTGTTCTAAGGTGATTTTACCCTGTGAAAAACCTTCTGCTGGGATATCATGAATCATGTTTGAGAGAAAACTATTTTCACATGCTTGTCCCATAGAGTTTTGGAAGGTGCTCCAGAAGCTAAAATGAGAGCATATTTTCTGTAAATTCACATTATCTTTCTCAGTCATGTGAGAATGAAGTCTGACATTCTCAGTAAAACATGTACATCCAACAAGGGCAGAGACTGTCAGTTGATTCCTTTGTGTTCTACTGCAGCTTCCCAGAGTGTTCTAAAGAACAACTAGAGTGCTAACAGCCTTACTTATGACAAAAGTATGGCACACCTGAAGCCATCTTGATTGGAATAAACTGGTAACACTTAAAACATTTCATTTAAAAAGGAACAAAATGATGGGGTTCATTTTGTCATAGAAATTATGGTTAGTGCTGTAGAAAGAAAAATTAGGACATGTTTCAAGTGTGATCTCAAATATCTTCCTGTTATATTTCAACAGGAGCAGCCTGCCAGTTGATGCCTTTGTGTTCTACTGCAGCTTCCCAGAGTGTTCTAAAGAACAACTAGAGCGCTAACAGCTTTACTTATGACAAAAGTATGGCACACCTGAAGCCATCTTGATTGGAATAAACCGGTAACACTTAAAACATTTAATTTAAAAAGGAACAAAATGAGGGGGTTCTTTTTGAAATAGAAATTATGGTTAGTGCTGCAGAAAGAAAGATTAGGGCATGTTTTAAGTGAGATCTCAAATCCTCTTCTATTTCATTAGAAAATTCTGAAATGCAGACTGAAACAATCACTTTCAATACCAGCAGCAGACTTCCAGTTAACTCCCTGGTGAGCAGTAGCTTTACTACAGTGATCTAATGAGCAACTAGAGTGCTAACATTCTGAATTTATGGCAAATGTGAGACACATCTGAATGCCTTCTTGATGGAATCAAAGTAAAAAACTGAAAGCATTTCCTACTGAGGAGACTGCAGTAAATGAGGAAATTAGGAAACTTCATAACAAAGAAGTCTTCCAAGATGGCCACCAGTGAAAAAAGAGCCCAAATGTAGCACACATATTACCCAGATGTAGCCCACATATAGCCCAATGACAAAAGTGTGCAAACACTTTTTATTTTTATTTTTTTGTAGTTTTATGTAGTGCAGACTGGTCAGATATTGGAGCCTTGCATCTTAAAACATGACCCCCCTACACTACAAAAACACCACTGCACTACCCTAAACCCTAAAACACTACTCCCAGCACGACCCCCTACACTACACAAGCACCACTGCACTATCCTAAACCCTAAAATACTACCCCCAGCATGACCCCCTACACTACACAAATACCACTGCACTACCCTAAACCCTAAAACACTACCCCCAGCACGACCCCCTACACTACCCAAACACCACTGCACTACCCTAAAAAATGACCCCCTACACTACACAAACACCACTGCACTAGCCTAAACCCTAAAACAATACCCCCAGCATGACCCACTAGACTACACAAGAACCACTGCACTACCCTAAACCCTAAAACACTACCCCCAGCACGACCCCATACACTACACAAACACCACTGCACTAGCCTAAACCCTAAAACAATACCCCCAGCATGACCCACTAGACTACACAAGAACCACTGCACTACCCTAAACCCTAAAACACTACCCCCAGCACGACCCCCTACACTACACAAATACCACTGCACTACCCTAAACCCTAAAACACTACCCCCAGCAAGACCCCCTACACTACCCAAACACCACTGCACTACCCTAAAAAATGACCCCCTACACTACACAAACACCACTGCACTAGCCTAAACCCTAAAACAATACCCCCAGCATGACCCACTAGACTACACAAGAACCACTGCACTACCCTAAACCCTAAAACACTACCCCCAGCACGACCCCATACACTACACAAACACCACTGCACTACCCTAAACCCTAAAACACTACCCCCAGCATGACCTCCTACACTACCCACACACCACTGCACTACCCTAAAACATGACCCCCTACACTACACAAACACCACTGCACTACCCTAAACCCTAAAACACTACCCCCAGCACGACCCGCTACACTGCCCGAACACCACTGCACTGTCCTAAACCCTGAAACACCAGCCCCTGCACGACCCCCTACACTGCCCGAACACCGCTGCACTGCCTGATATGATACCAATCCTATGCACACGAAAAACAATATACAGGGTAATGATAAAACACTGTCCCAAAGGTACACAAAACCATGAATTCTTCAGCCGTTATAATTCAGTTTAATGTTCAGAGTATTTTTCAAGCCAGCCAACACGTGTTTCGTCAGTGGGTAATAACCCTTGACTTCTTCAGGGCTCAATTATGATCTGACCAACCAATCAGACCTCTTAGCCGGTGATAGTTCCAACCCGGCGGTGGCGTCTTAAAGTTGTTTCCTTATAACAACAAATCGTTCAAGTCCTCGGATCCTATGTGTCGCATATTGTCCGAACATCCCATTCACAGCCCGTATATCCCTCAATTACGGTGCGCCTTAAAACCATCAATAGACGGAAAATAAACAGTCTACACCAACTCAATACCGAGCTACTTGGCGAGTACACCAACGCGTCCCGACAGTTCCCGGGATTTCAATCAACCGCTGCACTGCCCTAAACCCTGAAACACCACCCCTAGCATGACCCCCTACACTGCCCGAACACCACTGCACTGCCCTAAACCCTGAAACACCACCCCCTTCACGACCCCCTACACTGCCCGAACACCACTGCACTGCCCTAAACCCTGAAACACCACCCCCAGCACGACCCCTACACTGCCCGAACACCACTGCACTGCCCTAAACCCTGAAACACTACCCCCAGCAAGACCCCCTACACTGCCCGAACACCACTGCACTGCCCTAAACCCTGAAACACCACCCCCAGCACGACCCCCTACACTGCCCGAACACCACTGCTCTGCCCAAAACACTGAAACACCGGCCCCAGCACGACCCCCTACACTGCCCGAACACCACTGCACTGCCCTAAACCTTGAAACACCAGCCCCAGCACGACCCCCTACACTGCCCGAACACCACTGCACTGCCCTATACCCTGAAACACCAGCCCCAGCACGACCGCCTATACTGCCTGAACACCACTGCACTGCCCTAAACCCTGAAACACCAGCCCCAGCACGACCCCCTACACTGCCCGAACACCACTGCACTGCCCTAAACCGTGAAACACCAGCCTCAGCATGACCCCCTACACTGCCTGAACACCACTGCACTGCGCAAAACCCTGAAACACCACCCCCAGCACGACCCCCTACACTGCCCTAACACCACTGCACTGCCCTAAACCCTGAAACACCATCCCCAGCACGACCCCCTACACTGCACTAACACCAGTGCAATGCCCTAAACCCTGAAACACTACCCCCAGCAAGACCCCCTACACTGCCCAAACACCACTGCACTGCCCTAAACCCTGAAACATCACCCCCCAGCAAGACCATGTACACTGCCCGAACACCATTGCCCTAAACCTTGAAACACCACCCCCAGCAAGACCCCCTACACTGCCCGAACACCACTGCACTGCCCTAAACCCTGAAACACCAGCCCCAGCACGAACCCCAACACTGCCCAAACACCACTGCACTGCCCTAAACCCTGAAACACCACCCCCTGCACGACCCCCTACACTGCCCGAACACCACTGCACTGCCCTAAACCCTGAAACACCACCCACAGCACGACCCCCTACACTGCCCGAACACCACTGCACTGCCCTAAACCCTGTAACACCACCCCTGCACGACCCCCTACACTGCCCGAACACTTCTGCACTGCCCTAAACCCTGAAACACCACCCCAGCACGACCCCCTACACTGCACGAACACCACTGCACTGCCCTAAACCCTGAAACACTACACCCAGCAAGACCCCCTACACTGCCCGAACACCACTGCACTGCCCTAAACCCTGAAACATCACCCCCAGCAAGACCCCCTACACTGCCCAAACACCACTGCCCTAAACCCTGAAACACCACCCCCAGCAAGACCCCCTACACTGCCCGAACACCACTGCACTGCCCTAAACCCTGAAACACCAGCCCCAGAATGACCCCTACACTGCCCGAACACCACTGCACTGCCCTTAACCCTGAAACACCACCCCCAGCACGACCCCCTACACTGCCCGAACACCACTGCACTGCCCTAAACCCTGAAACACCAGCCCCAGCACAACCCCGTACACTGACCGAACACCACTGCAGTGCCCTAAACCCTGAAACACCAGCCCCAGCACGACCGCCTACACTGCCCGAAAACCACTGCACTGCCCTAAACCCTGAAGCCCCAGCACGACCCCCTACACTGACCGAACACCACTGCACTGCCCTAAACCCTCAAACACCAGCCCCAGCACGACCCCCTACACTGCCCAAACACCACTGCACTGCCCTAAACCCTGAAACACCAGCCCCTGCAAGACCCCCTACACTGCCCGAACACCACGTCACTGCCCTAAACCCTGAAACACCACCCCCAGCAAGACCCCCTACACTGCCCAAACACCACTGCACTAACCCCTGAAACACCACCCCCAGCAAGACCACCTACACTGGCCGAACACCACTGCACTGCCCTAATCCCTGAAACACCACCCCCTGCACGACCCCCTACACTGCCCAAACACCACTGCACTGCCCTAAACCCTGAAACACTCCCCCTGCACGACCCCCTTCACTGCCCGAACACCACTGCACTGCCCTAAACCCTGAAACACCACCCCCAGCATGACCCCCTACACTGCCCGAACACCACTTCACTAAACACTGAAACACCACCCCCAGCAAGACCACCTACACTGGCCGAACACCACTGCACTGCCCTAAACCCTGAAACACCACCCCCAGCATGACCCCCTACACTGCCCGAACACCACTTCACTAAACACTGAAACACCACCCCCAGCAAGACCACCTACACTGGCCGAACACCACTGCACTGCCCTAAACCCTGAAACACCACCCCTCAGCACGACACCCTACACTGCTTGAACACCACTGCACTGCCCTAAACCCTGAAACACCACCCCCGGCAGGACCCCCTACACTGCCCAAACACCACTGCACTGCCCTAAACCCTGAAATACCATGCCCTGCATGACCCCCTACACTGCCGGAACACCACTGCACTGCCCTAAACCCTGAAACACCACCTCCAGAACAACCCCCTACACTGCCCGAACACCATTGCTCTGCTCTAAACCCTGAAACACTAGCCCCAGCACGACCCCCTACACTGCCCGAACACCACTGCACTGCCCTAAACCCTGAAACACCACCCCCAGCACGACCCCCTACACTGCCCGAACACCACTGCACTGCCCTAAACCCTGAAACACCAGCCCCAGCAAGACCCCCTACACTGCCCGAACACACTGCACTGCCCTAGACTCTGAAACACCAGCCCCAGCAAGACCCCCTACACTGCCCGAACACCACTGCACTGCCCTAAACCCTGAAACACCAGCCCCAGCATGACCCCCTACACTGCCCGAACACCACTGCACTGCCCTAAACCCTGAAACACCAGCCCCAGCACCACCACCTACACTGCCCGAACACCACTGCACTGCCCTAAACCCTGAAACACCAGCCCCAGCACAACCCCCTGCACTGCCCTAAACCCTGAAACACCAGCCCCAGCACGACCCACTACACTGCCCGAACACCACTGTACTGCCCTAAACCCTGAAACACCAGCCCCAGCATGACCCCCTACACTGCCCGAAGACCACTGCACTGCCCTAAACCCTGAAACTCCACCCCTGCACCACCCCCTACACTGCCCGAACACTACTGCACTGCCCTAAACCCTGAAACACCACCCCCTGCACCATCCCCTACACGGCCCGAACACCACTGCACTGCCCTAAACCCTGAAACACCACCCCCTGCACCGCCCCCTACACTGCCAGAACACCACTGCACTGCCTTAAACCCTGAAACACTACCCCCAGCACGACCCCCTTTATTGCTCGAACACCACTGCACTGCCCCAAACCCTGAAACACCACCCCCAGCACGACCCCCTACAGTGCCCGAACACCACTGCCCTAAACCCTGAAACACCACCCCCTGCACGACCCTCTACACTGCCCGAACACCACTGCACTGCCCTAAAACCTGAAACACCACCCCCTGCACGACCCCCTACACTGCCCAAACACCACTGCACTGCCCTAAACCCTAAAACACCACCCCCTGCACGACCCCCTACACTGCCCGAACACCACTGCACTGCCCTAAACCCTAGAACACTACCCCCAGCACGACCCCCTACACTACCCGAACACCACTGCACTACCCTAAACCCTAAAATACTCCCCCCAGCACGACCCCCTACACTACCCGAACACGACTGCACTGCCCTAAACCCTCAAACACTCCCCCCAGCATGACCCCCTTCACTACCCAAACACCACTGCACTGCCCTAAACAATAAAACACTCCCCCAGCACGACCCCCTACACTACCCGAACACCACTGCACTGCCCTAAACCCTAAAACACTCCCCCAGCACGACCCCCTACACTACCCAAACACCACTGCACTGCCCTAAACCCTAAAACACTACCCCCGCATGACCCCCTACTCTACCCAAACACCAATGCACTACCCTAATCCCTAAAACACTACCCCCGCACGACCCCCTACACTACCCAAAGACCACTGCACTACCCTATACCCTAAAACACTACCCCCGCACGACTCCCTACACTACCCAAAGACCACTGCACTACCCTAAACCCTAAAACATGACATCCTACACTACACAAACACCACTGCACTACCCTAAACCCTAAAACACTACCCCCTACACTACACAAACACCACTGCACTACCCTAAACCCTAAAAAACTACCCCCAGCACGAACCCCTACACTACCCAAACACCACTGCACTACCCTAAACCCTAAAACACTACCCCCAGCAGTACCCCCTACACTACCCAAACACCACTGCACTACCCTAAACCCTAAAACACTACCCCCAGCAGTACCCCCTACACTACCCAAACACCATTGCACTACCCTAAACCCTAAAACACTCCCCCAGCAGTACCCCTACACTACCCAAACACCACTGCACTACCCTAAATCACTACCCCCAGCACGGCCCTCTACACTGCCCAAACACCACTGAACTACTCTAAACCCTAAAACACTACCCCCAGCACGGCCCCCTCCACTACCCAAACACCACTGCACTACCCTAAACCCTAAAACACTCCCCCAGCACAACTCCCTACACTACCCAAACACCACTGCACTACCCTAAACCCTAAATCTACCCCCAGCATGACCCCCTACACTACACAAACACCACTGCACTACCCTAAACCCTAAAACACTACCCCCAGCACGACCCTCTTCAATACCTAAACACAACTGCACAATTTGGTACAGGCGTTACAACGCAGGCCTGTGGTGCTTACTGGAAGTACCTGGTGGGCTAGTTGGGCCCCAGGGACCCTCAGGATTCAAGGTGACCTAATCCCCCAACTTAAAACGCTTCACGGGGCGCGTTTGCACAGTGGTGAAGGGAGGGGGCGGGGCCTCAGGTGACATGTGCGCAAACACGCCCTGTGGTGCGTTTTAAGTTGGGGAATTAATTCCCTTTGAATCCTGAGGGACCCTGGGGGCCAACTAGCCCACCAGGTACCTTCAGTAAGCACAACAGAGTTGCGTTGCAGAGAGGTGAAAAAGGTGCGTGGCCTCGGAACGCCTCTCTGCAACTCAGCTCTGTGGTCCTAACTGTAGGTACCTGGGGGCTAGTTGGGCCCCAGGGACCCTCAGGATTGAAGGGGACTTAATCCCGCAACTTAAAACGCGCCACGGGGCGCGTTTGCACACATGTCACCTCAGGCCCCCTCCCTTCACCACTGTGCAAACGCGCCCTGTAGCGCGTTTTAAGAGGTAGTTTTAATCCCCCTGCCCTATTATGTACTAAGGACTTGCAGAGGAGGTCATGCTAATCACAGGGGTACCCCAACGCATAGTGTTCCCTAGTGTATGTAGGTGTTTTCACTGTATTCTAAGTGTCTTTTAGCATAGCACTGGCTCTGGTTAGTCAGAGTCAGTTACCACCAGTACCCGTCTGAAAAAGTTGTGGGCACAGGATGATTTTGCAACAAGGCCTCTTTCTGCTCCTCTGTTGGTTCTTTCTGCACATCTTTTGCTTCTTCCTGCACTTTTCTTCGTCTTTGTGGACTTCTGTTGCTTCTTTCTGCATTTCTTTTGCTTCTTTCTGTGCGTTTTTCTTCTTTCTTCACATGTCCTACCTCTGTAGGCATAGTTAGAAACTAGCATTTAAAAACCTTTGAAATTCACTTAAAAAATCATAGGTTTCAGGCACGTTATAGTTAGAAATTAGCATTTAAAAAACCTTTGAAATTCACTGAAAAAACATAGGTTTCAGACACGTTATAGTTAGAAATTAGCATTTAAAAACCTTTGAAATTCACTGAAAAAACCATAGGTTTTAGGGACAGTTATAGTTAGTTGGACATTTCACTCGTACAAAACCATAGAAATTCCCCTGTTATAGTTAGTTCAGCTAACTATAACTCGTGCCCCACAATGCACTGCTGATGATGTCACATATTACATCACTCATGACATGGTCAGTGACATCACTGATGACATCTCAAATGACATCACTGATGACATCATCCATGTGATAATTTCATGCATCTTCTCACACCCTAATATAACTTTTGATACACCCACTCTAAATTACAGACTGCCATTCTCAAAACCATAGACACTCCAACACCAAAAACTACATACCCACTCACTGATTCTTAGGTCTACACACACATCCACTCACTCACCCGTACAGTCAGTCATACTTACAGTCACTCAGTACAGGACTATCATATGCACTCATACACCTATATAAACACTCACACACCGCCACTCATCCATAGAGGTACTCACACACCTAGTCAGTCATGCAAAAAATAACCACACACCCATTTACTCACCTATACAGTTATACACACACCAGCTCACTTACTCATACAAATACTAGCACATTCTTACGCTCTTATACAATAACTGATACAAGCACACACGCATCCATACAGCCACTCTCACTATCACACACTCTCACTTATAGCCATTTAAATACTCTAACACACATATATACTGCCTTTTACATATGTAGTTACTCGCACATGTACCACTGAGATATACATTCACTCACTAACACACCCATACACACACTCACCCACCCAAGCAGTCCATCACAGATGCACTCTTAAAATCATGCACCCAGTGAATCACCCACTCACACATCTATGTACAGAGTCACACACACCCCACCCACACAAACACTAAGGCAGCCATACAGATACTCAGAGAACCAATCAATAACCCATATAGACACTCATGTAGCTATTCGCAAATCCATGCATCCACTTACACACCAACAAACAGACGGATACAGACATTCACACAGTTTAGTCACTAACCCATGCATTCAGTAAGATACGTTTAATCACTCACTTGTAGAGTCAGTCACTCACGTACTAAATCATCCATTCAGACACTTATACACCCACTCATTCTTCAATACGCCTTTCCCTATATATATTAAACATATTTAAACTTTACAGAAACACACAGTCACTGGATGATGTCATCAGTGATGTCATCAGTGATGTCATTTGAGATGTCATCAGTGATGTCATCAGTGATGTCACTGACCATGTCATGAGTGATGTAATATGTGACGTCATCAGCAGTGCATTGCGGGGGCGCGAGTTATAGTTAGCTGAACTAACTATAACGGGGGAATTTCTATGGTTTTGTATGAGTGAAATGTCCAACTAACTATAACTGTCCCTAAAACCTATGGTTTTTTCAGTGAATATATATATATTTATATATATATTCACTGAAAAAACCATAAGGTTTTAGGCACAGTTATAGTTAGTTGGACATTGCACTCGTACAAAACCCGTGAAATTCCCCGTTATAGTTAGTTCAGGTAACTATAACTCGCGCCCCGCAATGCACTGCTGATGACGTCACATATTACATCACTCATGACATGGTCAGTGACATCACTGATGACATCACTGATGACATCTCAAATGACATCACTGATGACATCATCCAGTGACTGTGTGTTTCTGTAAAGTTTAAATATGTTTAATATATATAGGGAAAGGCGTATTGAAGAATGAGTGGGTGTAGAAGCGCCTGAATGGATGATTTAGTAGGTGCATGACTGAGTCTATAAGTGAGTGATTAAAAGTATCTTACTGGATGCATGGGTGAGTGACTAAACTGTGTGAATGTCTGTATCCGTCTGTCTGTTGTTGTGTAAGCAGCTGCATGGGTTTCTGCCTGCTAAATAAGTGTCTATATGGGTTATGGATTGGTTCTCTGAGTATCTGTATGGGTGCCTCAGTGTTTGTGTGGGTGGGGTGTGTGTGACTCTGTGCATAGATGTGTGAGTGGGTGATTCACTGGGTGCATGGTTTCAAGAGTGCGTCTGTGATGGACTGTATGGGTGGGTGAGTGTGTGTATGGGTGTGTTAGTGATTGAATGTATATCTCAGTGGTACATGTGTGAGTAACTACATATGTGAAAGGCAGTATATATGTGTGTTGGAGTATATAAATGGCTATAAGTGAGAGTGTGTGATTGTGAGAGTGGCTATATGGATGAGTGTGTGCTTGCATCAGTGATTGCATAGGAGCGTAAGAATGTGCTAGTATTTTTATGAGTAAGTGAGCTGGTGTGTATAACTGTATAGGTGAGTAAATTGGAGTGTGATTAATTATTTGCATGACTGACTAGGTGTGTGAGTACCTCTATGGATGAGTTGCGTTGTGTGAGTGTTTATATAGGTGTTTGAGTGCATATGATACTCCTGTACTGATTGACTGTAAGTATGAGTGACTGTATGGGTGAGTGAGTAGATGAGTGTGTGTAGACCTAAGAATCAGTGAGTGGGTATGTACTTATTGGTATTGGAGTGTGTATGGTTTTGAGAATGGCAGTCTGTAATTTAGAGTGGGTGTATCAAAACTTATATTAGGGAGTGAGAAGATGCATTAAATTCTCACATGGATGATGCCATCAGTGATGTCATCAGTGATGTCATTTGAGATGTCATCAGTGATGTCATCAGTGATGTCACTGACCATGTCATGAGTGATGTAATATGTGACGTCATCAGCAGTGCATTGCGGGGCGCGAGTTATAGTTACCTGAACTAACTATAACGGGGAATTTCACGGGTTTTGTACGAGTGCAATGTCCAACTAACTATAACTGTCCCTAAAACCTTATGGTTTTTTCAGTGAATTTCTAAGGTTTTTTAAATGCTAATTTCTAACTATAACGTGCCTGAAACCTATGGTTTTTTCAGTGAATTTCAAAGGTTTTTTAAATGCTAATTCCTAACTATAACGTGTCTGAAACCTATGGTTTTTTCAGTGAATTTCAAAGGTTTTTTAAATGCTAATTCCTAACTATAACGTGTCTGAAACCTATGGTTTTTTCAGTGAATTTCAAAGGTTTTGTAAATGACAATTTTTAAATGTATTAATTGTTATATTTATTTTTTTGATACTGATTTACAACATTTTTTTAAACTATTTATTTTTAGATATTTTATTTTTTAAATTACATTGTAATTACATTATACATTACATTACAAAATATACTTTCTCAGAATGAATTACTTTAGTTTAAATACTTTGCAAATAGGCAATAGACTTTTAAGTACAGTAGTTACAGTTGTTGCAATGGGCAACACAATTTCAAAAACAAAGCAACATTGAGCTCAATGTGAATTTCTAGTTAAATGCAATTAGTTACTTTATGGATTACTTTTCTAACCACAGGACTGGATCCTAGATTCAGTCCTGGGACATCTCCTGTAAACAGTTGAGTAAAAGCGTTTTGGTTACAGTAGTGATTTTTAAGGAATATTATTGTATTTTAAAAGTTGACACTTAGAAACTTTTTCATATAGAATCACCAATGTTATCCTATGGGAGGAAATTCACTTAGCAGGTAAGTAGTGTTATCGTTACTTTTTCTTACTCAGTGGTGGATCCTGGAACCAGCACTGGTGCATCTCCTGTAAACCGTTGAAAGAATGCGTTTAAGTCACACATGCGATTTTTAAGGAATATTTGTAGTTTGTGAAAATCGACACTTTGAAACTTTTCTGCTGAAAACCAGACAATGGATTCCTATGGAAGGAAATTCAAGTTACTGGTAAGTACGGTTAGAATTACTTTCCAGGGTCAGTGCTGGGCTAAAAGATGCCGCACTGGGTTCTCTCCTGATAACAGGTGAGTAAATCGGAATTCATAGTTCGGCTGATTTTAGAGAAATATTATAAAGTTCCAAAACTCCACACGTAGAAGAATTTCCAAATGAAACCAGTCAATGTTAGCCTATGGAAGGAAATTCAAGTTACTGTTAAGTACGGTTAGAATTACTTTTCAGGGTCAGTGCTGGGCTAAAAGATGCAGCACTGGGTTCTCTCCTGATAACAGGTGAGTAAATCGGAATTCGTATTTCGTCTGTTTTTAGTGGAATATTTGTATGTTTCAAAAATCGACACTTAGAAACTTTTTCAGCAAAAAGCAGGCAATGATATCCTATGGAAGGAAATTCAAGTTACTGGTAAGTATGGTTAAAATTACTTTTCAGGATCAGTACTGGGCTGAAAGATGCAGCACTGAGCTCTCTCCTGATAACAGGTGAGTAAATCGGAATTCGTATTTCGGCTGATTTTAGAGGAATATTATAAAGTTCCAAAACTCCACACTTAGAAGAATTTCCAAGTGAAACCAGTCAATGTTAGCCTATGGAAGGAAATTCAAGTTACTGGTAAGTACGGTTAAAATTACTTTTCAGGACCAGTACTGGGCTGAAAGATGCAGCAATGAGGTCTCTCCTGATAACAGGTGAGTAAATCGGAATTCGTATTTCGGCTGATTTTAGGTGAATATTTGTATGTTTCAAAAATCGACACTTAGAAACTTTTTCAGCAAAAAGCAGGCAATGATATCCTATGGAAGGAAATTCAAGTTACTGGTAAGTACGGTTAAAATTACTTTTCAGGACCAGTACTGGGCTGAAAGATGCAGCAATGAGGTCTCTCCTGATAACAGGTGAGTAAATCGGAATTCGTATTTCGGCTGATTTTAGAGGAATATTTGTATGTTTCAAAAATCGACACTTAGAAACTTTTTCAGCAAAAAGCAGGCAATGATATCCTATGGAAGGAAATTCAAGTTACTGGTAAGTACGGTTAAAATTACTTTTCAGGATCAGTACTGGGCAGAAAGATGCAGCACTGAGGTCTCTCCTGATAACAGGTGAGTAAATCGGAATTCGTATTTCGGCTGATTTTAGAGGAATATTATAAAGTTCCAAAACTCCACACTTAGAAGAATTTCCAAGTGAAACCAGTCGATGTTAGCCTATGGAAGGAAATTCAAGTTACTGGTAAGTACGGTTAAAATTACTTTTCAGGACCAGTACTGGGCTGAAAGATGCAGCAATGAGGTCTCTCCTGATAACAGGTGAGTAAATCGGAATTCGTATTTCGGCTGATTTTAGAGGAATATTTGTATGTTTCAAAAATCGACACTTAGAAACTTTTTCAGCAAAAAGCAGGCAATGATATCCTATGGAAGAAAATTCAAGTTACTGGTAAGTACGGTTAAAATTACTTTTCAGGATCAGTACTTAGCTGAAAGATGCAGCACTGAGGTCTCTCCTGATAACAGGTGAGTAAAACGGAATTCGTATTTCGGCTGATTTTAGAGGAATATTATAAAGTTCCAAAACTCCACACTTAGAAGAATTTCCAAGTGAAACCAGTCAATGTTAGCCTATGGAAGGAAATTCAAGTTACTGGTAAGTACGGTTAAAATTACTTTTCAGGACCAGTACTGGGCTGAAAGATGCAGCAATGAGGTCTCTCCTGATAACAGGTGAGTAAATCGAAATTTGTATTTCGGCTGATTTTAGAGGAATATTTGTATGTTTCAAAAATCGACACCTAGAAACTTTTCAGCAAAAAGCAGGCAATGATATCCTATGGAAGGAAATTCAAGTTACTGGTAAGTACGGTTAGAATTACTTTTCAGGATCAGTACTGGGCTGAAAGATGCAGCACTGAGGTCTCTCCTGATAACAGGTGAATAAATCGGAATTCGTAGTTCGGCTGATTTTAGAGGAATATTTGCACAATGGTGAAGGAAGGGGTGTGGCCTAAGGTGACATGTCTGCAAACACGCCCTGTGGCGCGTTTTAAGTTGGACAATTAATTCCTCCTCAATCCCGAGGGTCCCTAGGGGCCAACTAGCCCACCAGGTACCTCCAGTATGCGCCAGGGGCTGCGTTGCAGAGAGGTGTTCAGAGGCCACGCCCCTTTTACAACACTCTGCAATGCAGCTCCGTGGCGCTTACTGGAGGTACCTGGTGGGCTAGTTGGCCCCTAGGGACCCTCAGGATTGAAAAGGAATTTATTCCCCATCTTAAAACGCGCCACGGGGCCTGTTTGCACACATGTCACCTGAAGCCCCGCCCCTCCCTTCACCACTGTGCAAACGCGCCCGTGGCACGTTTTAAGTTGGGGGATTAAGTCCCCTTGAATCCTGAGGGTCCCTGGAGTCCAACTAGCCCACCATATACCTCCAAAAGCGCCACAGAGCTGCGTTGCTGAGAGGTGTAAAAGGGGCGTGGCCTCTGTACACGTCTCTGCAACGCAGCCCCTGGCGCATACTGGAGGTTCCTGGTGGGCTAGTTGGCCCCCAGGGACCCCCAGTATTCAAGGGGAATTCGTTCCCACTCTGCAAACGCACCAGGGGGCACGTTTGCAGAGTACTGCAGGGAGGGGGGCGGAGCCTCCGGCACAATGCCGGTCGTTTTTTTTTTCTATTTTTTTAAATGGGAGGGGGCTGTGTGGCCCCCTTCCCTTGCCCACTTTTGGCCCCGGGGACCCCATCCCCCGGGGCCTGAGCATTTTTTTTTTTTTATTAAAAAAAAAACGGGAAAGGGGCCGCGTGGCCCCCCTTCCCTGGGCCTGTATTGGCCCCGGGGACCCCATCCCCGGGGCATGGCCTCGGTTTTTGATTTTTTATTTGGAGGGGGCTGCGTGGCCCCCTCCTCTGGCCATTTAAGGCCCCGGGGACCCCATCCCCGGGGCCGGCCTTGCACTTTTTTTTCTTTTTTTTTAAATTTGGGGAGGGGGCTGCGTGGCCCCCTCCCTGGCCACTTATGGCCCCGGGGACCCCATCCCCTGGGGCCGGGCCTCTGGTTGGAGACTGTGGGGGGGTCCCCAATCCCCCCACAGTTCCAGCCGGCTCCCCGCCTCCTGCGCGAGCCGGCATTGCTTTTCCACATGGGGAGCAGCTAACATGCTGCTCCCCATGTGGAAAGCAATCAGCTTTGGATATTGGAAGCGAGAGCAGGTTTCCTGCTCTCTCTTCCAATATCCAAAGCAAGTTTGCAATGACAGGACGGGAGCCGCGAGGCTCCCGTCCCTGTCATTGCAAACAGCAGTGTCCCGGGGGTAGGCACCCCGGGACACTGCAGGAGCCGGCCCTGGGGGTGGCGGTCCCCAGGGCCATCACTGGCTCCAGGAGGGGGCCGCATGGCCCCTCCCCACATTTTCAAAGCCCCGGGAGGTGGTGGTCCCCGGGGCTTCGAGGGTCCAAAACGGACCCCCATTTTTAATTTTTAGTGCCCCGGGGAGGTGGCGGTACCCGGGGCATGTGGGGGGGCTGGAGCCCCCCCACACAGGTTAAAAATAAATAAAACAGAAGCCCCGGGGAGGTGGCGGTCCCCGGGGCAGCGGAAGGGCAAAGAGCCCTCCCGCACCATTTTTTGTTAAAGCCCCGGGGGGTGGCAGTCCCCAGGGCTTGGGGAGCCCTTAGAGGCCCCCCATACATAAATTTAAGCCCCCCCACCATGCCCCCGGGACTTGGCCCACCCGGGGGTAAATTAACATCGAAGCGCGGGAGACCGCGCTTCGATTTTTTTTTTTCCGGCAGGATCCGCGCACCCTGAGCGCATCCTGCCGATTAAAAAAAAAAAAATGCGTTTTTGCCCAGGGGGTCCTTGTGGGACCCCCTGAGCAGGCCTAGGGGGTTAGGGTGTTTCTACCCTGCCCCCTTTGTGAGCTTTGCGCACTTGTTTCTGTCCTCGGTATGGCTGCCAACACTTCCTGAATCGGAATGTTGACAGCCAGCTGACAGCCAATTAGCATGCAGCTCGTGATAGGGAGGGTACGCGGACCCTACTCGGCCATAGATATATATGTGACTTTACTTGTGAATTTCTCAGGAACTACTGAACGGATTTACACCATTTAAGCAAAAGGCACCAGTCTGAACCAAGGGCTACCTCATTGCCAAATTTGGTGTAATTCCGTTCAGCAGTTCGGGCTGTAGCTGCGACTAAAGGTTCCTATGGAAAAATGAATGGGGAAAACGCGTTTTGGGACCCCCCTTTTTTCTCGGCCCCCGTTTGACGAATCAACCCGAGACTTTCAGGGTAGGAGCGGAGCGCCCCAACAAGTTGGAAACTTTTGCGAAGATTTGTCAACCGGCGCCAACGTTATTTCAAATAGAATGTCGCGGATTTCCTATGGATAATAGGTCCTAACTATAACTATCTACTGGCGACCGCCAGTAGATAATAGATGTATATGCAGAATATATATATGCAGAAGATGAACCCCTGCGTTGCAGCAAAGATCCACGAGCCACACCAATCGTGAGTGTTAATCAAGTTAAATATATATATATGTATATATGTCGCCAGTTGCCTATAGGTAGTTATTGTTAGGTCCTAGTTTCAATAGGAAAAGCATTTTTTGACTTGGCTATAACTTTGACATCGTTTGACCACTCTGCATGAAATTTTGCCAAAAAAGTGTCTTAGTGGGTACTATTGATTGAGTAAGTTTGGGGGTGATCTGTGCAGTGGGGACCAACAATTTGGGGCACGAATTAGGGTTGGGTTTGTAATGTTAATTCTCATAGGAACATTTAGCCACCTCTACATCCCGACCCGCTGAATGGACTTACTCCAAATTTATCAGGGAGGTAGATGTCGGTTCAAGGAAGTGCCTTTTGCTTATTTGGTGTAAATCCATTCAGAAGTTTTTGAGAAATGTAAGTTTAAAATGATAGTGATAGCTCTATCCACGGATATTTTGTGGTGGTTTATCAATTAATCGCAAATGCACGCGTCAACAGGAATGCTCTGATTGGCTGGTCGAAACCTTAATAGAAAGTTGCGGCTGCCATTTTATCTACCAGTAACGGTTCCTGGGGCTGAAAATCTGTGTGAAAGCCCACATAAGGGGTCAGGGTGGAGATACTCTGACTCCATGGCTGAGAAATGGAGGTATTAGTGACACAAGCTATATGTCCAAAATAGATTTTTTTAATCGCACACGATATTTGCATCGATGTCACGACGGCCAGTGTGGCCACCCCGTGTACTGTCGCAGGGACGTCACAACTATCAACGTCGTCGTGAATATTGGTGAAAATATTAAAAAGATATATCAGTGAATCATTAATACACATTATATTATTTTGAGATTCTGAAAAATTATTTTATAGTGTTATTTATATAATGAGTTATCTACTGAGATGGTTAGATTTAATTATATAGTTATAATTTTTTAATGTGGTGGTGGCTACTAAAATCCTGCTTTTGCTTTCCGCTTTCAAGATGTATCCACGGAGATCTCAATTACCGATGTCATTGCAATATCCGGAGTCACCGCGAAAACAGAAAATAGGTTTTAGAGATGGTTGTTCTAGAAATACACTAGAAAAATATGAGTTTGAAGTGTACAGTAATAAACCTCTAGTGTGTAGAATACTGTAATGTGTGTGCATATATGTGTTTTCACTTTATGGGAAAGGCGCGATCGTCGTGGTTAACGACATCAAAGCGACGTCCCAAATAACCGTGAAAATAGAAAATAGGTCTGAAACATGGCTTTTAAAGAAACTTAGTAAAAAATATGAGTTTAAACATGCTTTGAAAGAAGTATGTATATAGTAATGTGTGTAGGGCAATGTTCATAATGGATTTTTTTTTGTTATTTTTGTATGTGTTGGTGGCCATTGAATGTCTGCTTTTGTTTTCCGTTTTCGCAACGTGTCAGTGGGGATTGCAACGTCGTCGCGAAGATCCCCAAACAGTAAAGAGAAAAAAAAGCCTTTAGAAAAACACTTCACAATATTTTGGGTACTGGGTGGCTCTGAAAAGAGCAGTTGTGTTGATTGTATGTATATGTCTGCTACAGATAAGACCAGATGCAGAGTTTCAGGTTACTTAGAAACACCCTGTTGCCTTCATCTGTAAAGTGCACTCCATAAAGTTCATGCATGTCATACCGCAGGTTGTTGTTATAGATACAGCCCATCCTATGGTCTCTGAAGAATGCAGAAGTAGTTTTATTAACATGTTTTCTGGCTTTGTCAATGTGTGGACAGAATTGAATTGACCACTTCCATTTCTGTCTTTGGCATATATTAGAGTACACCAAGACAGTGTGAGGGAAAAGCGATATCAGTTCTGCAAAGGTTTCTTTCATTAGGATTTCCAGCCCTACCACACTCCTTGTGCCTAGGTCATTGCCACCACAGTGCACAATCATGAGGTGAGGAGCTTGGGAATCCACAATGGATTAACTAAAGCCAGAAACTGATGAAACTTTAACCCTCCCTGGCCAAAACAAGCAATCTGCACAGTTGGCAAACCCAAGTCCCTGTCAATACCTCTCTTTTTGCAGCCTCTTTAGCCCAATAGAAATAGCTGTGGCCCACAATACATACTCTAAGCATTTTGAAGTGAATGAGCAATAGTAGTCAGGAGAAGGCTGGAGCTGAATAAGGTAGTGTTGCACAGGAAAAGCAGTTAAAATGGAGGTGTTTTTTATTTAAAAAAATTTATATTTCATTGGATGCTGTCAGCATGAATGTGAATAAAAGTAGGTAGTGAGTTGGATGCCTTAGTAAGAAGTCTTATTATTGGCTGTTGTTTAAAAAAAGAAATGTAATACAGACATGGATATTCTTTTGAATCTGTGGAGTAAACCACACCTGCTGTATCTCATTTGAAAGTAGCATGTTCCTTCTAGAATGTGCTGTGAAATTTTGACCTACTGGTTCCACTGGGTTGCTAGCCACACTGAGCTAAGACTGTATTGGTGGGGTAGGGTGTTAAAGAGACAGAATTTTTTTTTGAAAAGTTGAGAAGTGATGACACAATGTAAGTAATGGCAAGTTTTAATTTCCAAATCAGGACTATGTAATAAAGTGTTGTGTAGTATATAAATTTCAGAAACATGAAGCTAGATATCGGTTTGAACTTTTGTTTGTGATTATTCAGCAATGATCGTAAAAACATTGTGAAAAAGCGCTGACAGGAACCTCATTTTGAAAGAGAGGGAAAGGGTTAACAGATGCTTACCATTCACAAGTGGAGATACAGTAGTCTAAAATGAAAGTGAAACATTCCGGTACGGCCATACGCTAGTTGGTCCCGCACGGATGGGACACTCAACTTGAGTATCTCTCAATCGCTAAATTAGCGATTACCCTGGCCAGACACAGTTGGGGAAAATCAATTCCTCTAAAGAGGTGCCTTTTCCCAGAAGGTATACAATTTAACCTCTTTCTTTTACCACTTAACTGGACTACAATTCAAGTCCAGACTTTAGGAGACAAGACTTTCTTTTTGAGTTTCACTTAGTCAAAGCCATCCCTTATGAGTAAAAGATGATATTTAGGTCCTGATGAAATGCCTAGATCCGTTTGGACTGCACAGGGCATGAAACATGTCCACCCCTTGCACACCTTACACATTCCTTTGAACTGAAGCAGGTATAATTCCCCATCTCTATTTTACAACTTACCAGTCGTTGTTTTAACTCATAGCACAAGAACCCAGTGAATAAACTACCCTTGGAGATCCTTGTAGCTATTTTTAAGTCACACTCACTCTAACCCACCTCTACTCACTACACATTAGCCCCCTCCAGATACTCTTAGCTTCACGATCGCAACTAGAGAAGACCTCCGGCAAAGTGCCCCCTCGCAGGGCCTATTGGGCATTGAAGCGCCGGCCTAATGAGGAGCTGCCCTATGATGAAGCATGACACCCTTCAGGGTGTGTGAGGGCCCTTGCTCCTTCTTGGAGCTATTCCAGTACAACTACACATTTTCTCTTTCTAGCACCTGGTTATAACCCCCATACCCATTTAACCCCCTTCCCCCCAAAACCACCCCTCCCACGTCTTCCTTCTCCCTTATCTACCTCATAGGAACAGCATACTATTTCCGTTTTTTCCATATTTGCATGGGGCCTGTGTGCTGGACCTCCCAAGCCCCTGTCCCTCCTTGTCATATCAATTCATTAAAGAGGAAAATGTTATGAAATGAAGAATGGTAGTCCTATATCAAAAGACGTGATGGTACCTAGAAATATAGAAAAAGTTATTGCAGAAGAGGTACAAGGACGGCATAGTCAGGGTACTGTATACAAATGGAATTGTAGTAGTGTTGTTGTATTCCTCTTAGGGTGTCCGTATATAGGTTTTCCTGTAACATGTCCTTATATAGGCACAATTCGCCCTGCCCTTATATAGGCATAAAATCCCAGTCCTTATTTAGGCATTAAACCGTGCACTCCAAATACAGGCATGGTCTCCGACATCTGTCCACCCTAACGTCACAACGAGTTCTTGAAGAACAGACCGTTAGGCTTCGGGAGTTTCCCTAGCACAGGACTATTGATTTCTTCAAGGACTCATCTATTATGCATGAACCGTTAGACCTTAGGGGTTCATTCATGACGTCTTCCGCTGTCCGATTCACGTCAATGTTAACATTCTGAGGTACCTCTCAGGTATAAATATACCTTCCCTAGCCCCTGTAAATGAGAGGAGACCTCGACTTCAGAGGAGCCCGTTTCTCGGCCTGACGCACTGAGAAGACGCTGTCATCCCTGCACGCAGAGAGTCCAGCTTCCAGTGATCTGACTTCCCTCGCAGGGTGTTGGAGTTCGAGTCTGGCAAGAGATTCCCACCTCTCTCATTCTCAAGGTATGGAGCTTGACTAGATACCTAGAGGGACTCTTGGCATACTAGGCATACTGAGCTTAACATACTCTTAGTATACCATAGTAAGGAATACTTCACCTACTTCATACCTCTCCCTACACCTAGGTTAGGTTAGGTACATTGGGGTAGGACTAGCTTAGAAACGCATCGTATGAGTACTCGCATTTTTAGTCTATGTTATTTATGTAAATGAATATCTACTAAAGATCATGCTAGCGCAGTATTATTTATTTCTACTGCTTACGCTGTACATTATTTAT
This sequence comes from Calotriton arnoldi, assembly GCA_963921515.1. Lineage (NCBI taxonomy): Eukaryota > Metazoa > Chordata > Amphibia > Caudata > Salamandridae > Calotriton > Calotriton arnoldi. The sequence goes on along the minus strand of CAWUFW010021983.1, from coordinate 1,529 downwards.
CTTGCATACTGTCTTGTGATCGTAACAGCACATTTTACTTACACAAGAAACAAGACTGTTCAATAAACCTTTTATTGAAACGCCCGCCTATTCTCTCTGTGTAACTTTGAGGAAAACTAAGTATGCACGAGTGAGCTGAGTGAAATAGTTATCTATTGTTTCCACGACTCTGGGACACGTTCTGATTCTAAAAGGGAAACAAAGTGGTCATGTTTTGCGGCTGCCAGAAACTACTCCCTTCTTGTTTGTCAAGGAGTTTCTAGTGGCCTCTGAGCTAGCTGGCACAAGTAATTAAGTTTAATATACTAGATAGGGACATACCGACCTTAGTCCTATGTCAAACCTATAGGGTATATTATTCCAATGCGCAGAGCCTATTAGGGAAATAGGAGCTACACTACAGTGTTTCTAGTATTAGACAGCAATACATTGATATATTAATAAAATTCCTACATATCTTTTCAAGGCGAAGTTTCAAATCTCAAAATAAGTTATACCACTCCGCAATGCAAACTTTAGGTAGGAGGCTGTAATATGTGAAAACTCGTGCTTTATGTTTAGGAGAAATAAGTAGAGAACTTTTGTATGGTAGTGTGACACATGCAGAAAAGGTTTGTGGTGATGTTCAGTTTGGTTTCTTCGGTCCTGAGGAGGATTCTAGGGAAAATGAGGAGTTGTTAAGAGGTGGAGTTGCAGAACAAGACACATATATTACAGTTGATAGTTTTAAATAAGAGATTACAAAATTTAACACAGTGTTCTGTAAAAAACCAGGGTATGTTTGTATATGTTGTTCATGCACTTACTAGAAGATTTAGACACAGACTATTGACTTATATTTGGAAAGTGAAAGAGTAAATCATGATAACTGGCAAACATTACCTGTGTATTTATTTGTTAAGGGATGGTTTGACTTGTCTATATGGCAAGTTATATGTTACAAAGATTTGAAGATAATAAAATGAACAACACTGTGGGGCCGATTCACAGAACTAATCTGAGATAAAATCCTAAACTTACTACTTTTGGTATTCACAGAAGGCATTTAGTAGTAGTAAAGTTAGGAGTCCTAACTTTACTACTACTAAATGCCTTCTGTGAATACCAAAAGTAGTAAGTTTAGGATTTTATCTCAGATTAGTTCTGTGAATCGGCCCCATAGATATTAGATACCCATTTTGTAAGATAATAAAATGTCTGCTAATGTAGAAAAACTATGAAGGGCAAAAAAAAAACATGAACATTTATTAATCTTTTGAGCATTGCGAAGAGCTGTTATGGACTGTTCTCCAGTACTAACTACAACTCCACAATCCATCCAGTATGATGCCATCGGGGATAACTGTGAAATCTTGAAGTTGAGATTGGACTTTTGAATGGACTACCTGCTTTGGTGTTGTTGTGCTGCTATTGAAGTTGAGGATCCTTTAGCTTTGCATTGCCTTCTTGCTGCTCACTAAAAACTCCTCTTATGACATGTTCAAAGATATAAAAGGGGAATAAATAACATGTATGATTTTTGGCAGCAT